>VUQG01019735.1:17004-44573 GCA_015106755.1 Etia nguti | reverse complement strand
GGAAATCAGCTTCCATATTGTGAATCCATTGCAAAGCACGATGATCAGTCTCAGGAACAAACTCTTTCCCAATGAGATAATATCTCAAGGTGTCTAGAGCCCATTTAATCGCTAACGCCTCCTTTTTAATGGTGGAATACCTAATTTCTCTTGGAAAAAGTTTCCGACTGATGTACTGGACAGGCAACTGCTGCCCTTCCTCTCCTTGCAGTAAAACAGCTCCCAGACCCACCTCACCTGGCAGACCTTTCAGCTATCAGGCCTCTCTATTATGGAACCAGCTACCAGTTGGGATTCCTCCTATACCGTGTGTTTTTTGTCCTTTCTCTTTCCCCCAGCCAGTTACAGTGGATGGCTGTGTCTCCCTGAGCCTGGTTCTGCTGGAGGTTTCTTCCGATTAAAAGGGAGATTTTCCTTCCCACTGTCGCCAAGTGCTTGCTCTTAGGGGGGCGACTGATTGTTGCGGTTTCTTTCTAATATTGTATGGTCACCTTGAGGTGTCTTTTGTTGAATGATCGTTTCTCAGAATCATTACTTAAATGTATTAAGTAAAACTTTGAAGTTTTTTTTGATAAATATACACAGATTAGTGTGCAGTTAGATCTTCTAACAAACTGATGTACTCTTAAAAAGTTATAATTAATCTGTTTAAAATACACAGAAGCAGGCGCTGATTTGTGGAAACCCCCATGTTGCCTCAACATCTTGAATACAATGACCAAAATGGACATTGTTCTGTTCTGCCTAATCCTTTTGTATGTAACTAGAGAGTGGCCACACATGCAGTACGTTTTATAAGTTACTTTTAATTTTAAGATAACAAATACTTCTTTCAACCTATATATGACCATCTAAAATTTGAATATATGTATTTTCAGCATTTCTTTGTCATTATGTCTTTTGCCTCCTCCACCACTGCTCTTTCTTTCCCAATTTTCACCTCATCTTCTACCTCCTCACCTCAAGCCTCATATTATGAACTCAATTCAGGGCTCTACCACACAAAAACATGGATAGATATGCTTATTTATTCCCAATACTGTCATACACATTGTCATCAGATTAGACATGATACCCTTTCCTCTCTGGGCAGCTGACAACAAGCTAGCTAAACAACAACAGCTGGTTAAAAGCTAACATTATACCAGCTAATGTTTGGCTCATGTGTTCTAAAAACCACACTTTTCCTCTGATTAAAGGCTGGTTACATTTTCACATTTTTTGAGAGTTTATTTGCTAAGAGCCAAGCAATGTTAGATCCACTTCAAGGAAAGTTTAACTAATGCCAGCTAAGAGCAGCTAACAGCATCAAAAACAGCAGCACTTACCATGTGAAAAGTTCAGGGTATCCTCAACAACTCACCTCATTATCAATGTGATCAGACAGAAGTGAGCTTCACTGACTCATTGTATTGGACTCCTTTCACAAAGTTTTGCAGCCTCCTTCATAGTAGTAGATGTGAAAACGTATTGACAGCTGAGAGAAACAGCAAACTGATTGCCTAAACTTACTACGCTAAATTACCGCCAGAGTTGGTTGTCCTACAGTGGCCAAGTAGCTAGGATTATGCAATTGAATTACTTTTAATTAAGCATATGTCTGGGTTTATGGTGAGGTATCTTACAGGTAGTGGAATCACTGCTAGAGTCACATTTAAAATATGTTGCTTGCTGTTACATCAATACACACTTATAGTTTTTAAAGTAGTTTATTCTATTTCATGACAGTTGCATTGACAGAATCAAGCATCTCACAAATATCCCAAGGGTTTCATATTGAAGAATTAAGAAAAAAATCTAAAATATCCTTAACTCTGTGACTATAACTATATACAGTGCTGGCAATGATTTTGTCATCATTGTCACTGAATCATACCTCTTTATATAAGAAAAAAAAGCTTTCATATGTTTTGCTCACAGTCTCCACTCTATGAATGGCATTAAATTTGTCACAGCATGAAATCATGAAATCTTACATTCCCCCAAAAAGCTCCCCTGACATCTGGGGCCCCTGAAATGCAGAACCACTCAAGTAGTAAACATAGCATTGCTTTTAGTATATGATTTACTATTACTGATCAACTACAGAAGAAAATGCTTGTTGTATTGTGCAAGAAATCTACTATTTTCAAGATGAGACACATAATGTAAATAAAATAGAGCATTCATCGTTCGTTCACAAAAAATAAAAGGAAAAAAAAGGCTTTTGCTGTTAGGAAGACACTTTCATTGAAGATACCATGACGTTCAGATCATAAAATGAGCAAAAATGTATAATGATAAATGTACCTATGCACTGCTTTCTCAATAATTTAAGTAATAAAAGAGAAACATTTAAGAATCAACAAGCATCATTAGCTAAAGACCCTGAATTTTTGCATCTCTTCATATATATCAATGTATATACAGAATATATCATACACATTAAGTCTGCAAGAAAGATCCACTGCAAAAGGCACTATAAAGAAGTAATGCTGAATCCACAGCATAATGAAAAGTATAAATAGTACATTTAAGCACAATCAGCCAGACAATACCCGCTTTCCTGTGAAACACCACAGTTTTATGGGAGGACGGTGAGCAGTGGCAGGACTGCTTGTTTTATTATAGTTTTATCAGAGCTGAACACATTTTCCTGTGAACATCTGTGTTGTGGTTGATGGATGGACAATGTGCGATAGAGCATAACAGCAATCTCCAGGTGTTTGTGAATGGGGCCAAGTATGTTTGTGCTACCATAATTTGTGAGTGAGAGAGTCATGGTTTAATATGAGCTTAAAAAAACCCTTTAAAGGTGTTCCAGTGTTAGGGACTGTACACAAATTACAGTGCTGATAAGAACAAAAACATGGCAGGGCTATTTATAGTTTGTTTTTGTTTAGTAAAATAGTTTTCTGCCTCTTGCAAATTCACTCTTTTGTCCTAGCCATTCTGAAGTCTGCAGGTGCTCTTCATGTGCAGTGCATGTACATATTACCCAGGAATCTTTTTTCAAGGAACTAAAAGGTTACGTCATGCATTGGCTATGAATGTCTAGACCTCCTTTTGGTTAGGCAAACTAGTCTGCTTGCACATGGAAACGTATGGAAGCGCTATACCACCATATAGAGCTATATTACAAACTCCTCCAGTCCAGACAAGTTGGTGTTATTCTAGAAAACAGAAAGGTTGAAAAACGGAAAGCTCCACCCTTAAAGTTCCTAGAATCTAGAGTTCCTGGACTTTGTGGGGGGAGGTTTTCGGAGGTGAAATTATTTCCCCGGAACATTTAGACCACATGTAGACTCTGGTGTGTGTAATTCCTCCAGAGTTCCTGGAAATATGCTTTTCAGGAGAGTCTTTCTGCTCCTTCTAACCCATGGCTCGCCTGCAAAGTGAAGTAATGCAACTCACCCATTCCAAAATGTCAGACCATGTTTCCTGTGCGTAACATTCCACAACCTTACAGTAATCCATGTAATACATGCAGTCTGTAATAAAATGACTACAAAAAAATGGCTACAGGTACAAATGACGGATGTGTTTGTACATCAGTTATTATATCAGGGGCTGCAGATATAACAAACCTATGGGACTATTAACAAAATTAAGAATCTTACATTGTTGCTGCTTCCCTAAAGAAAACTTTCATCCATCTATAATTGCTGTACAGTCCCTTATTACTAAGCAGTATATGTTTATAAATTAGAAAGAGATTGAGAGGCAGATAGACAGAACGGTAGAGATAGTATATATGTGTATGTGACCTGAGCTGCATTGCTTCCTGTAGAAGTTACAGTCGGTTTTAATGGAGGTGCTCTGAAACATTAGCCTCATGGCTGCTGCTGATACTGGCTCTCTGTGGCTGTGTAGAAATCCTCTAGGACGCTCTGCAGGTAATCAAAGGTGGGGCGGTCCTCAGGCTTGTTCTTCCAGCACTCCATCATGATGTCATATAGTTCCTTGGGACAGCTATCCATACGCTGCATTCGGTAACCCTTCTCCAAGTGGCGGATCACTTCTGGATTGGTCATACCTGAAAATAATGGAGCAAATGAAAGTCAAAAGAATAGGAGTAATGTAGGAGCAATACAATCTAGAGTAGCTGGCTGACGGCAGGGGACTGTGGTGAAGGTGATGGCTCTTTTGATTCAGACTAAAAACTACAGGATGGACTCAAGAAAAATACTTGAGGGAAATCTCTGCCTTTGTTTATGGATAGGTTTATCTATAGACTATGGATAGCTTCTCGCTTCATGACAATAACAATCCAAACTAAGACAGCTATGCTATAATTTTCCACTCAGAGTGACTGTCATTTACTCTTAGTTGTACTAAGAGGAGCTCAAAGAAGTCACCTGTTAACCTAAACTAGCATCCTATTTGTTATTACAGTATAGTAAGAATGCAATCTGCCAATGAAGCTGACAAGCAAGTGCTAGCAATATCTGATAGATACCACTAGAGCACTTCCACGTTTACAGACTTTATACATATAGTAAGACAGTATTTGTTATTCAAAGCATGCCTCTGAAATTGCTGCTCCGCCCGACTGTTTTCTCCCTCAACTTTGTGTGTACCAGAGCAACAACACTAGTATTGTTCATCTTCTTTATTGCAATATGTCCGTTTTAAAAAAAAAAATTCTTTAGATTATTTAGTGTCTTCCTTAAGTATAAAGTGTCTTGTTGAATGTCTCAGGTAATCTTCTGACTTTTTATACAACCATGTCACTGGTTAAAAAGTTTTATATATTCAAAAATTCCCATGCTAACATGTTAGCTTTATTAATTGTTTTAATAGGCCACTTTCAACCAAGTAAGCATCTTCTGTGTGCCAACTATTTGTGCAAATGTCTGGCTTTTGATGGGATTTGTGTCAAACCCTTGTGTTTTCCACTTACCAGGGTATGGTGTACGCCCATAGCTGATAATCTCAGTCAGCAAGATGCCAAAGGACCAGACATCAGATTTGATTGTGAAAGAACCATAGTTTATGGCCTCAGGGGCTGTCCATTTAATGGGGAACTTAGCACCTGGTTGGAAATAATTGAAAACCCAGTTAGAATAGGAACTAATGTTGACAGTGAGACATCACTTGTCACCTAATGATAGGGATCTCCTGGTCACATGCTTACAATGTGCAAACCATGAGGTAAGTCATTCTTATCGTCATTCTCTGCTTGTTTTGTCATTTGGGTTGTAATCTGATATTTCACTGACACAAAGTCATTTCCCTTTGATTGATGAAACCGTGACTGCTGCTATTTCATCTGTTCTGGGACAATACCTGCCCAGATCTTTTGTAACAGGAAACATTGCGCTGTACCTTCCCTGGCTGTGTACTCGTTGTCTTCAATGATACGAGCCAGGCCAAAGTCGGCAATCTTGCACACCAAAGCCTTATTGACCAGGATGTTGGCAGCTCTCAAGTCTCTGTGGATGTAGTTCCTCTGCTCAATGTAGGCCATACCCTCCGCAATCTAGTAACAAAGATGACAGAGGACCAAAAGTTGCTGCCAAAAATTAATATCAATGGCAAGGAAACACTGTTCCCTTTTTCATTCAGTTCATTTTACTGCTGGTAATAATAGCAACAGATATTTTGCTATAATATGCATGAGGATTCACATGGGTACTCTTTCCCTTTAGCACCTTTGTGTTACTGCTTGATAAGATCAGCCTCTCTTGCTATCTGATCAATAAACATGAAAAAAATCAGTCATGGTATGATTTAATCAAAGCAGGTGACCTTTTTCCCTTCCCCTTCTCTCTCTGTTCTTTGTATTTAATAGGAACCACCTCAACACCAACAAATATGCATGCACCCCCAAGGATTAACTGCCAAAACTGGGATGTCTCATTCATTTGTCCAGTACTTTCAAGGTGGTATAGTTGTTAGATGGGCTAGTCTGAGTATTTCAGAAACTGCTGCTCTACTGGGGTTTTCCACGTTACCCTCTTTAGAGCAGAAGAAAAATATCTAGCAAGTGGCAGTTCCCTGAGCAAAAATGGCTTGCCGATGTCAAGTTAGAAGTCAGAGAAGGATGGCCAGATTACCTCTGAATTGAAGTCAACTTTAACTCAAATAACCACTGTTTACAATTTGGTAAGCAGAGTAACATCTCTGAACACACAGATATTGAACCAGATGGGCTACTGTAGCAAAAACCACTTCATACTATATGCTACAGCTGTGAGCTAAAAACAGAAAACAGGCTGCAGGAAAAACATTGCATTCTAGGGTCAGAATTAGGGATAAACAACATCAGAGCATTCGTTCTGTTAACAGTGCAGGCTGCTGATTGTGGTATAATGGTGTGGGGGATATTTTGCTGACCAAGACCATGACTATAATAATAATTTTAATGTATACTTTATTGATCCCCTTGGGGAAATTCCTCTCTGCATTTAACCCATTCACTCAGTTAAGCAGTGGGCTGCCATTGGGCACCCGGGGAGCAGCGTGCAGGGACGGTACCTTGCTCAGGGGTACCTCAGGGTAGCCATTCAGGGGAATCGAACCCCTGACCTTCCGATCACGGGGCCAACACTTTACCTATCCCTGCCCCACAGAGTGAATATCTTCTCATATCTGCTTTGATCAAAAATGATCTCAAACTGGTTTTTTAGAATATGAGTTCACGCTAGGCTACTCAAAAGGCCTCAAAGTGATCAGAACTTAATCAAAGGGAGCACCTTTGGCATGGGGAGATTTTGACCATAGATGCACTGCGTTAACTACATAAAGCTGTCATGTCAATATAGACCTAAATCTCTAAGGAATGTTTCCAGTACCTTGCTGAATCTATGCCACAAATAATTAAGGCAGCTGTGAATGCAAGTGCTAGCAAGGCGCAACTAAAGAAGCGGCTGGTGAGTGTGTATGCTTTGTGTTTACTGCTAAAGAGGTGACTGTTAGCACAAACTGGTGTTATGTAGATAAAACTAAATAGGATTTAACTGGAACGGTAATTAGAGTAAACTAGCCAATCAGGGTAAAATAAGCACATATTTTCAAGGCACACTAGCTTCAAAGAAATGCTAACTACTTGAAAATTTTAATTTAGCCTGTTGATGTTTAACAAAAAATGTCTGTATTTGAAGATTTACAATCCTTCTTAAAATATTCAGCATGATGGCAGCATGTAACCTGTAGTTCTTCTTTCATTGTTCCTCTTTGTAGTTAATTTTTTTTTTTTTTTCATTGACTAAACACTTTGGTTGGACCATTTTGTTCGGTGTTACTAGTAGGCCAGTACCATTACATTACCCTTCAGGGAGTTTTAATTGTTGTACTTTCCTCAGTTTTACAGTTAGATTTTCTCACGTAGAACATCAACACAAGAGCTGAACTTTGAAAATGATTTTAATATTCGGATATAGGGCTGTGTGCTTTGCACTGCATGCAAACACAAGTTTCATTTACAGCCAGAAAACCAGGGAAACAACTGTGACAAGCTGTCAAAACCAGCTATACTAAATGTGACCAAGAAATTCTCACCTGAGCAGAGAAGTCAATGAGCTTTGGAAGCTGGACTCGGTTGCCCTCATCACTCTTTAAGAAGTCTAATAAACTACCTGTAGGCACACAAATGCAAACGTATTAGCAAACAGATGGTATTAATCATTAAACTGATAATTATCATTATCACCCATTTTAACCATAGTCACTGCTTGTATTAGCTATGATCAGTTAATCTTTTTCAAATGTTTTTGAACTCACAGCAAAGAGCATCTCCCTTCATTTTTAGTGTAACATAGTGTAAACATTTTGGAATGTAAATGTCATGGGAAAACACTTTTCAAAGATGTTGCAGCAATCGCTGACATCAGTCGCCCATGTGGACATCTACAAATACACACTCGAACAGACACTCAGGCACACACACGCGCGCACACCTTTCTCCATGAACTCAGTAATAATATAGATTGGCTCCTCTTTGGTGACGACAGCATGAAGTCGAACCAGTTTGTCATGTTGTAGAGTCTTCATGAGGTTGGCCTCCATCATGAAGGCTTCCACTGACATGCTGCCAGGCTTCATGGTCTTCACTGCTACCTTTGTATGTTTGTTGTATGTGGCTTAAAACAAAAAAAGAAAGAAAGAATTGATTTAATTTGAATTTACAATTAGGAAATGGATTTCTATCTAAAATCACAATAAATAAATGGATTCTACAATGATGAAGATCTATCTCACCCATCCACACTTCTCCAAACTGGCCAGCACCGAGCCTCTTGTCCAGTTTGAGTGAAGATCTTGGGATTTCCCACGCATCCTTCTCCCATGGCTTTTCCGGTTTTGGACTCAAGCATGGGTTGGTTAGGGACTGGCAAAGACCATCTCCTTGCTCTGTATGTAGCATAATGAATATTTAGCAATTTGATTTTGTACCTCTGTGATTGAAAAGTATAAAATAAGAAATAATGCTATTGAGAAATCATGACGGTAGTACTCGTCACAGAGCAATGCAATGTTCCAGTTAGGCTGCCATATTGTAGTTGGCCAGCAGAGTGTGCTCTGCACTACTATAACAATAATGTTCAATGGAATGCAAACTAAGCTGGAGTTGCTTGGCAGCCCCCAAGAAGTCCCAACGTCAGCATTTTAATGCAGACAGAAGATAACCTAACAGTGCTACTAAAACACTGTGAGCACAGCTGTGAAAAGTTCGACTCAGTCAGTGCTGAACTAGGGATTGAGATTTTTTGATACTTAGGACTCACTCTTGTAATGGCTGACCAGCTCCTGCAGGGTGCTGAAAGTGATGCGGGGAGAGATGTAGAATCCTCCATTATCCAGTGTACGAATCTTATAATGCTTCACTGTGTCGCCGGACTGAGGATCATTGTCCCTGACAGACAGAGAGTAGCTGCCTGTGGAAAAGGAGAAACAGCATCTTATTCACAGGAAATTTCCAAAGCAAATTAAAGCAACACACAAGAGATATATCTTGAACTGGAGTGTCTTTTCTCTTGTTTTCGTTTCCATTAAGGAAGCAGAAAAAGCTGTGAGCATCACATGGACATTTCATCACAATTTTAATTTTATTCATGCTAGTGTTAACAGGATGTCACGTGTCTAGTCTTCAGACACTTTGGAAAAGTAGCATTTATTTTCGTGCATATCTCTGGTATCCTCACAAATACAAGTCCAACATTTACTGTGCGTTTATCCCTTCTTGCAATGCAAATAGTTATGACTCTAAATGCTAACATTAAAACTAACTATTAACATTAAACTAATTAGTCCATGTATATGCTGCCCTTTGTTACAAAGAAATATTAATATTAATATTATTATTTTAATGTACGATTTGGTCCATGTTTCTTCAACTTTCTTCTCTTAGCCAGCAAAAGAACAAAGAGTCTCTTTCTCAAATATACATCAATTACCTTTGGTAGTCTCACTGTCTCGGATCATGAAGGATCCAATTTTGTTCCCAGGGGCCAGCAGCTGCCTCTCAGCATCTTTCCTGCTTACACCCTTAAAGAACCACCTTAACAACAGGAAACAGATCAGTCAGTACTGAAACCTTTCAGCGGCTCTTTTGTACAGGCCCTCGTTTTACCTTCATATTGTGTGCTGTGTTACCAAGTTCATTTTCTGTTTAAAAACGTGACATCTAAATATGTTTAAATATGTTTAGCTTACATAATGCTCATTTCCCTACTATCAATAATAACACGATTTCATATTATTCTTTTTACTAGTATGGTATACAAGTGTGTGTGCGTGTGTGTGTTTGTGTTCAGTGTGAGTCTGCTTACTCCTCTGCCTCCAGAGTATCTTTGGCTACATAGTTACTGGGGATGTAGCCTTCCTGACCTGTACTGATTAACATAGCTCTCCACCACTCGCCTGATCTGCAGAGAGAGTGAAACACAGCATCTGTAAAGACTTAACAGAAACATGACAAGTCAGAAGTGTCACAAGTCCCAAAACTAAATGTGGAACACAGAACAAGCTGATAACTCTTCAAACCGCAAATAAAATAAACCATCTTCTCCACGGGTGAACTTACTCTTCTAAGATTTTCAGCTTATCTCCCTTCTTGAAGCCAAGGTCTCCCTCATGAATGGCCTCATAGTCGTACAGTGCCATGGCAATACTCTCCCCTAAAGCAGAAAAAAAGAAAGCAGAAGAAGGCCTCATGCATTGTTGCCATCATGTCCAGTGTAAGACTTTTTTTTCATTTCATTTTTTCATTGTCATGTGAAATCTATGTGCACGAGGTTTTTGGCCAGTACTGCTAATATGTGAGAGTGACTGATTGTTCTATTTGTTTCAGTGGGCATTTAAGCTAGCACTGGGTTCACCATATTCTGGCTACAAGACTGACGTCCTTGTATGCTTGATAATAATAGCAATAGGGCTAGTTTTGAAGGCCTGCGTGGCGAGGCAGTGAGAGGAGTTATCGCTCTGCACCCACACGCTGAGTCTTCTTCCTCTTTCTGGCATAAAAGACATAGCTTTTCTGCATCTAACCAAAACTGACCTACATCTTGGTTTTTTAAACGTGACACATTTGTTCGCATATATCTGTGACATGTATTTGTGATGGCAAGGAAAACACCTGTAACTGGCTAAACGTGCTACTGTAATAAAAGATGTGGAATGAAGTCCCGACACGTTAGTGTCGCAGTACGTATAGACTGAGACTCACCATCTGCAGTGTTTGCATTGGAAGGCATTTTGGCCTGGGGAAAGACAGATAGATTAAAAAAAGTAAGTTCTTTCAAATAACCATTTCAAAATCTAAAAGAAAATCTTTTAAAGCTGTAGTAATTATTGCAAATCCTGCACAAAACACTAACAGGCAGTTAAAAATTGGACTTGTTGTCCACCCACTTCCTGGTGTCACATCATGTTAGTTATTCTCTTCAAATTCAATAATAATAAACTACTGTACAATCTGAATGAAATCAAAGTAATCTGAAATCCAAAAAATTGGATTATGAATTGACTGTGTGTGACAACATAGCTTAAGTGCTGTCTTTAACCACACGCCTCATGGCCAGAAAGCAGCGGCCCATTGCTGCATGTCTTTCCCTCTTTCTCTCCCTGCTTTCCTGTCCATCTCCACTATCTCTTTCCAATAAAGGCAAATTGCTAAAAAAAATAATATGTAAAAGAAAAGAAAACACCCCCAACTAATAGCACATAGTACAGCTCATCTCAAAAAAGCACTGAGGGAAATTCAGTAATCCAGGTCTGGATTATGATGAAAATATTTAGCTCTTTTTTTGCTGAACAGTTGTTTTTCTACATCAGCTGTTTGCAATTTGGTGTTCAGAAGTTTCAGTTATAGGGGCTTTTCTCTAGTGACAACTCACAGAGGCACACAGTGAACATACACGCAGTGAAATCACTTTAAACAATCAATTACATTTTATTTATAAAGTGTCCAATCATTTCAAGGTCCAATCATTATGTAGCAGTGGTTCCCAAACTTTTTTTTTGCTAGGCCCCCCTTCGTTTTACAAGAAAATCTTCGCCCCCCCATTCCCACCACACACACACACACACACACCAAACACAAACACCCATATTTTGTTTTCAAACTCCATTACAGTTATTTCACATCTTAAACTTTTAGGAAACATTTAAACAAATAAAAGTAAACTGCAATAAATTACAGGCAGCAATAAAATAAACTACTAACTCTTTTACACTACTTCCACACCTACACGGGTATTTTTGAAAACGCAGCTGTTTCTATGTGTTTGGGCCTTTCATCCACACGTAAACGCTGTGAATCACCGAAAACGGAGATTTTTAAAAACTCCTGCCAGGTTGGAGAATTTCGAAAACTTAGTTTTTGCGTGTACGTGTGGACGAGGAATACAGAGTTCCTCACGCAACGTCAAAGGTGTTTGCCTTTTTTCACGTCACGCTGTGCGCCAAATTGTTTACATAAGATGAATTTCTACAATGGCGGATAGAGACAAAATACTGTTGCTGTTAATCTTACTATCTGCAGGTTTTACACGCTGACATATACACACGCAGTTACTGTCCCTTATTTAGAAAGGCAGAGGCGTCATGGTGTAATTATTTTACATGTAGTTGCTTTTTCCTGTGTAATAATATCAACATTGCTATCAATAGATTTTTCAAAAAAATGCCTCTCTGTGCAAAATGGGTTAAAAAACATCAACAACTCTGGGATACTGTTTGTCCGTGATTTGGACAGCCCAGCGCGTGCTCCCGACGCAGCGAAAACAAATTCTGCCGGGGAGACCTACCTTGGCACCTTGTGCATGTGAAGCCAAAGGCAAGATATGCTTCATCATATTTTCTAATCTTTGGCTTGGAAGGAAGTTGGTTTGGAAACATATTTAGCGATGCTTCATCTTCTGCTTTGCTAGCATAATGGACAGGTTTTTTGACGGGGCTCCCACACAAACGCAGTGTCCAAGCATTCTTTTTTTTTTTTAATTCATACCTCGCCCCCCCCTGCTCTGCGCCCCCCATAGGGGGAACCCCCCACACTTTGGGAACCTCTGTTATATAGGAAAGCTTGGATCATATCTATGTCCATCTATACATTTCAAGGACTGTGTGAGTAAAATGAATTTCAAAAGAGTCCTCCCTTTTATTGTGAAAATATACTAATCGCAAACTGTGCAAAGGATATGCTACCCAGGATTCAAGTTTGAGAAATGTCCGATGGATAAAGCTTGATCAACTTTCTGTTGGTTACAAGGAATTGCTCTTCTTTCATTGCAAATGTATTTATTAGTTTCAACCACATTAATGTGCTATTTCAATAAAATAACTGGTTCTTTTTCTACATGGTTTATTTTTTTAAACCAATGCTGGAGGCATGTCACTGCAAACACACATTTCATAGGAAGGAAGGTCTTTGTCATATCAAATCTAGAAATCTAAATGTGGTGTAGAGTTAATTTTGTTCGAGGTTTCTGACATTTAAGTCGGCTCTTCGCGTCAGACAGTTTTTGACACAAAGTGTTTATTTTGTTACAATGGTAAAAATAATCAGAGTTATGTAGAAACCAGAATTGTAGATGTAACATCTGTATATTTAGACAGCTGCAAAAGAATACTATGTGCAAGTCGAGAGCCGTCTTATCCCTTTTCATTCTACATCTCCTAGCTGACTGCTCTGCTCTGTTTCTGCTTCTGTTACTTCCTCTTTCTTCACTAAGGGTGAAAGAGATGCTATAGTCAGTACACAGGAAACAGTAGCTGGAGGAACCGCACTTACCGACCGCAGCACTGCTGCTTACCCGTGCCACAGATCAAAGTCTGGCCAGTATGCAAACTCACAACAAGTCACAGGCTCAAGTTAAGAGTGTGGTTTGTCACGCATATATCCTCTTTGAGCAGCACAGGAGAAGTGACTCCTATCACTTCTGAGTCAGTGAAATGTGTTCTTACTCTTTCTGTATCACTAAAGTAAAGTAATACTTGTAATATGTTATGAATCATAATTGTTTGTCTTTTAAAGCCAAAAATCTGTCTGCCCCTTTTATTTGGACCAAAACAAAAAAATGGAAAGTACTATCTATTTAATTACTACAAATATATTTCAGTTTGATTCTACTTTATGCTTGCGAGCTATTGCACTTATCTGCCAGCTGTTGTTTATTTTAAGACGTCAAACATTAAAACAAAAGAGATACATTTATCCAGCACTTCTCTCAAAAAGATTACATTATGTGAAAAAAGGGAATGTACATATGAAAAATAATGTTATTTTATCATTTTCCATCTGTGGCCAACCATTACATTAAAAGCCACTGGGTTAAAGTGTCCAGTAGCATTAAGTAGCTACAACAGTCACTTGCTAGGGGAACTTGCATATTCCTTGACTGGTTGGTGAGTGGCTGCTGCAGGCTGCTGTGTCTCACTGGTCACGAAGAGGGTGCTACAGCGTGCTGCACCAGTTGTCCATAGTTTGCAGACAAGCTGCGATTGTTAACCTTTGGGTGACTAAGGCAATGGCCTGGTGACCAAAGCAGAGGTTTTTTGGTGCAGCACAGCAATCAATCACTTGTCAACTTTTTTTTAATGGTGGTTACAATAGGGTCACTGAGCTGTATTTATGCTTTCATAATGACTCCCTCCAACCACTTGCATATTGGTTGGAAAATACTAATTTGTCCTTTGAGAAAGGCCTGTGTGACTGGGGCCTAACCTAAGACTACGTTAAATAATGATCAGAAATTGGTTGTAGGAGTGAATGTGAACATAAATGGCTGTCTGTCTCTGTCTCTGTCTGTTAGACCTGTGATGGACTGGCCACCTGTCAGAGGTGTACCCCCTATCTTGTCCTGTGACAGCTGGGATAGACTCCAGTCCCAGTTCAGTCAACAATTAACGTAAAATTATATTGATAATACTGTTGTGAGTTAGACCAATAAATACTTTTACAGTACATTTAACATTATTTAAGTATGTCATCCAGTAGAACCTAACGTATAGCCAGTGGAGGTAATAGAAGTAAATTACAGGCTACAAAATGAAACACTTTATATTGTGACATAAATGGACTACTTACAGCTTTATTCCCAGAGTTTCCTGTGGTTGGGTCTTTGACATAGTGGGCGGTCTGTGCTCGGTTCTGCAGATCATCATTACCCGTTCCTTTGCTGTGAGGCTCTTGCTCCTTTTTTGAGCCCACACAACCCATGGTGCCTTCTGCAAGATAACAACAAGAGGAGAAACAGCAAGATGTGAAAGCTGTGGACACCAGCAGCATTTTTCAGGGTATTTGCCCCCTAAACCTAATAACTAGTTGTGCAACTCTTGGCAGAAAAAATTGCAATCAAGCATTTGTGATAACTGTGGAGATCACAGTGGAGGAATTTTTGCCAGTTCTTCTTTGCAGAATTGTTTTAATTTAACCACATTGGAGGGTTTTTGAGTATAAATGGCCCGTTTAGGGACAGTTACTTTTACACAGCATTATATTGGTTTTATTCAGAGGAGAGTGGAGTGTACAAACTGAAGTAATATAGTATAAGAATTGTGGAATTTTAATGTTAACATTTCAAAAACTGCAACAAAAAATATGATTCTAGCTTTTCTTACACAGACGGAGTTAGGATGTTTAAAAAGCACAACATTCATAATAAATGTTTAAAGAATTAGCTGGCTTCTCTTACACATGTAAGCTTAATAAATAATTTATCAAATGATCTTTGAAAGAACTACAGAGGATTCTTTGCTTAGTTAAAGTAAAGCCAGACCCTTCCTTGTAAATATAAGCTGAATATTCATTTGTTTACAATCGTTAATTTTTGGCTTTTACTGCCAAATAGGATTGTCCACAAACCAACCAATACCTCAGCTTATCACAGATCACAATTAAACCTGATGTATCATATTTTTACTATGTGGATAAAGGAAAAGAGAAGTAACACTGGGGGGTGGCTGAGGTGAATGGATGGGCCAGTGTTACTTTGAACACAGGAGGCTGGACTTTTCCAGTTTCAAACCAAAACTCAGCATTACTTATAGTGTATATAAAATACTATAATCTTACAGCTAAACTTCCTGTGGGTTTCAGTTTAAAAAAATTAATGGGTCGCTTATGAACTCAGAGTCAATGTCACTAATCAAGTCCCTCAAAATCACAATTGCTACTGGGTGCAATTGCAGCATTGGATACTTCCAATCATACCCTTCAGTAACACTAAGAACTATGTAGTCCAAGTAGGTGTCCACACAGGAAGAGACTAGGAGCGATGTAGTGATCGGAGACCATGAAATGTAATGTTACTCACCATTCAGAGGTGAACCATTCCACTGACTACCAATGAGAGTCAGGAATATTGCTGATTGACAGTATGCATGAGAGGTGTACCAACATTTGAAATGTCCATTAGCCAAAAAATTGTTGACTTAAAACTGATCTGTGTCAAATCTTTGTAGACGCGGAGTTTCATTAAAACTTGTCTTTGGAGCAGTCGTTTATGTGGCTACTACCACGGCCAGGTTTCTTTTGTAAGAGACACTCTGATCTTAATAGGACTTCCTGGTAAAATAAAGGTAACGGACCTCTTCTTTTGATTGTTTAATAAGAGGAGCAACTTGCTATTAGCTATTATTCTCATTTCTTTTTTCTAGAATTTTGAATTTGGACATGTTGAAATCCTAACTTCATGTTAACGTTTAACACAGACCTGAACTGATCAAATATGTTGATGATCAAAAACAATAATGTGTGAAGCTTTGAGGTACATTAACTTAGTGGTCATCATTGGTGATGGCCTAATGATGATGATAATTGAGCTCTCACTGGGTTAACATTAAGCAGGTTAATCTTAGAGGAAAAAGGCATTTGTGATAAAGTCCCTTTGACATTTTATTGGTCATTACATGGTTTTAATTATTTTAAGCTCAGCTGAGAGTAGACATTATCTCAACCCAGCTGCTCTTACTGCAAAAGTACTTCGAAAATTCTCTAATTTTGGGTGTGTAAGGTGGGAAAAACAGCATGTGAAGATATATGTGTCACTACGGACGGTAGACTGAGAAGACAAAGATGCCTTAAAACTCAGATGACCGTGAGTAAATGTTTTTGATATACTGCAGGCTTCTGCAGTCTCCACACTACTGCTGTTTATTCTGAATAATTCATATGTTCTCACACATGTTCGTGACTCACTTGATGATGTTTGCAGTTTTGGCAAATAAGTCTTTCTGTGTCATGTGGCAACAAAATAATTTCCACACAAGTCTCTGTTATTCATCTGTAACATCTAGGGAATGCATCCTTGTATCACACTGTATCAGCACATGTGTGTCTGTATATGTAAATGTGCATGCAGATAAATGGAACAAAGTTTTACAGGAACAAGAACAAAGAGAGAGTCTGTGATAGGAGATGGACACTGTGTTTGATAGCACATGCACAGATAGAGAGGACACAAGACAGACAGCTGTTCATGTCTGATCTCTCTTCACCTCAGAGAGGCAGATTATCGCCCCGAGCAAAGGAAGCCTAAACAGAAAAGCCACAAGCAGCAAAAAACATCAGCAGTTACAGAATTTTTCATGTTTTCTCCAACTGGCTGTTGATCTGTTCTGGAAACTGCAAATTATTATGGCCAGCAATCATTACCGTACTGTCAATCATGTACAGTGGCAAGCAATGGAAAATGTTTAGACACAGGAAGTGGTGTTACTGAGGTCAAAATTGGTGGCGTTAACATATTTACTTCCCCTTTTCTCTGCTCCAAACCTTGTTCCTCTTCAGATGTCTATTTGAGGCCTCTTTGACTTCTATATAAAATTCTCAGTACAATACCTTTAGATAATGAACAGTCGTGGTGCCGCAGTTTTTACTGATGTAAAATTAAAATTAGCGAAACAGTAAAAGAGAGAGTTTGACTGTGTGAAAACGCAACTGTCAGTGTCTTGCCCACATGTGACGCAGCTACAAGACACTTCAAAGACAAAACAACATGTCCACACAGCCCGAATCAAAAGTGCCAGCAAAAGGACCACTGGAGTTGCTAGTGAGAGTAAAAAAACCTCACTCCTCAGACTGGGATGTTGGCGCATGAAGTCCTGACAGCGCTTCACATTGCAGCATAATTTGAATATCAGTGTATCCAGTGATAATATCCTAAATATATCTCATCGCCAGTACGTCCAGAATCTTTACAAGAGTATAATATCAGTCTGATTGTGTGGGTGGCAAGTCGTTGCTGTGCCGTTGCTACCAGTAGGAGAAAGCTGAAAAGCATCACAGTCACTTTAACTGCAGCTTAAAAGCTGCTTATCCTATGCAAAGTATTGCAAACACAGAAACTATTTTTTCAATTACATCTCTGTAACACTCAATAAATGCAATAAAAAAGAACAGCAAAACATTTTTCTCCAAGAGTTATCTACTGCAATTAAGCTCTAAAGTTAAAGACAAGATCTGTTTTGCAGATCATTCAAACTGATCTATTTGCTGAAAGTAGCTTATTGCAGATATAATGAATGGTTTACAGGATTTTTCACTCAGGCAATGAACTAGAGGGCATAAAAGATGAGGAAGAAATGTGAAGCATAAATGCATTAATAAATCTGTATTTTGTCTAATGGCCTTTAGAATGCAAAAAGTCAGATTGTGCAGTAAACAGAGAGTTTACTGCACACTCTCTATAAACACTTTCACGAGGGGTGAATTATTTGGATAATTTAAAGTCTTACTGAAAAAAGCATGACTTTTTATTTTATTTTTTTATGAAGTACAGTCCCATTAGAGTCAGAAAGACAAATAAAGCTATGCATTGTTTAGAGCGGGCCTTATTTTGTGACGTGTAGCTACAGCAGTGTTCCAGGGTTTCTCATTCAGATCCAGCCCTTCGCTTGTCATGTCTGGTTTCAAAATGGCAAGATGGTGATGGTTAAAATGCCCTGCTAGGGCATCACAATGGGGCCACTTTACAGCTGTGTGCAACATTTTTAGATCTAAACAAACTAAAAGGCAGCATAGCTTTATAAACCCTGTTTATGTCATAAATACTCTTTGTGGTAGCAGATGATTCAATTTGCTGTTAATCCCAGTACTTATAATCTGCCTGTACATTACAGATATATGGATGCTACTCTTCACTGGAACACCTGGGAAAACAAATTCACTAATGACTTTACTGTAGCTTCTACTGGGAGCTTGCTGTCAGTGAACGTGACTGACAGCAAAACTATGTTAATCCTAATGGACTGCGCCTCCAGGTTATGAAAGCTGGGAGTGTGAGGATTATCAATTCTGCAATGGAAAGACCTTGGATTCCTAAAGACCTGAATGTTGTATTTTGTTAAAAAGAAAAACAAATCTCCCAAAAAAGCTAACCAGTCTCAAATTGATTGTCGAATGTAACCGCGGTAAACATCACGTATTCATCCACTGGAATCAAGGGGATGATGACTCCTCCTCTCATCAGAGAATTTCTCTTTTTTTCAGATGTTTTATGAGAATTTTGAAAATTAACATAATTATTAAACATACTGATTAGAACACACTTGTTTTTTGAAGAGTATAAGAGAAAAAATGACAATGATTGCTTAATATGAAGCCAACTGAGTTGAACTAGCAAAAAGAAAGTATTTCCAAAGACTACTAATTAACATATCTTGTTTTGACAGTACTTAGGAAATAAGAATATAATGGTGAACAACACCACAACCAAAGTGCATGAAGTAATTAAAAAACGAACAAACACAAAAGTCTGAACTGATGAACTTCAAATATGCTGTTAGGCCTCCCACATAGACATTTATAAATAGTTGCCATTTCTGGATCTGGATCCATTTTGCTAAGGGGGTCTGACTATGGCTGCTAACCCATTCCGACCCAATAAGAACTTAATGTTATGTTACCATCCTTAGTGCTATGGTAGGTGAAATAATAATATATCTTTCTAACTAAATTAACAGAAAGATGTTGACTAGTCCTAAATAAACTATAAATACAAAAATGATCAAACCACTTTACAACAATGTAAATTCATTGTGTCATGATGATCTTGAAAGACCTCTGACCACAGACATGTGGTGCCAATCCCCTTAAACAATATGGCAAGTATACTGAGATACTGTTCTTATAAATAGTAGAGGCCAAATATGTGTCTGTGTATATACATATATATATATATCTGGGCTTCCCCAGCTTTAACAGTTCATGCTGAGTCAACTGACTCCTAGAAATAGCTTTATATTAATTGCACTGACACAAGTGTTCAATCAATATTGCTATATTATTTCACAAAATGTTAAACTATTGATTTTAGATTCTAAGAATGGTCTTCATAACAACAAAGTAGCAATACTGTCTAAGAAAAAAAAACTTGTGTACATAAAGTAGGCTAGCAAAATAAAACCACTAACCTCCTGTCTATTATGATTCTCACACCTACAAATGTTTACACTAAATGTGAAGCACAGACCAGAATGGAAACATAACTATGTCTGTAGTAGTTGTGAATGACTCGCCACCTATTATTCATCTACTTCTGCAGCAGACAGGGAATGAAGCCCCTAATTAGTGATTCCTCTCATCAAAATATTACAAAAATGAGTGGTAAATGAACACAGGTCCTGTGTAAAATGTGAAAGCGTATCAGTTTCTGTTTTGCATAAATAAGAAACTTGGTTAAAAAAATGCTTTTATGACAATTTTGTCTTCACCTTTTATTGGGGATACGAAAGACAAATTCATGGGAAAATTCTGATGCTTTGACTACGCCATCAGTTTCAGTTCTGTGCCTGTGCTGTTCTCTCATTGTTTTTTCTCCTCAGCTTGTGGCCGAGACCACATCAACCTTCAAAAAAGCACTACCTGGAACAATGGCTTTGTTAAACCCCTAAAGTCACCTTGTTTCTTTAACAGTAAATCTTAAAAAACACATGGCGTCTAATGATAGAAATCCCAAATCTATATCTAGCTATCGATCTCCACCCATCAAAACATGATTTTTATCACAGCAACAGAAGATAAAGTGTGGAGTTTGACACTAGGTTACATCCCAAAATGCTTTTTGGGAAGTACGCTTACTTTCTTGTAAAGAGTTAGCAGGGAGAGTTTTACCACTCTTATGTGCTCAAGTCAAAAAGAGGCTATGACCAGAAACCTGTAACCTTAGCATCAAGACTGGAAATGGACTTAAACAAATAGCATAACTCTGAGTCCTCATTTATATATATATATATATATATAGCCCTAAGATAAACAGCCAGTGATGACTGGAACACCGTATGTTGTACGTTACATTTCAGTTCAAAACATGTCACAAATTGGTGCTCTGTGGTAAAACTATCATGAATTTATGATTTCATGTAAATGTCCCATTGTAATCACAGCCAGTATTTTTTCATTATCTTTAAAAAACAAAAAACAAAAAAACTTTATTAAAAAAAAAATGTTTTCTCTGTTTGTTTTTTGTTGCATAAAATAAAATATGTGCACTAATGGTTTGACAGAAGAGACTTTTCTTCATACTGTATTTAATTTAAAAACCACAGCGGCTCTAATAAACAGTCATTAAAAAACTTTAAAGGCAGACTGCACATGTGCTAAAGGAGACTTGATGAAGATGAGAGCATGATGAATTTGACTTCATTATCTGAGATCAGCTTGGCTCATCTACTTTAAAGACACCGCTGAGTGTCGCTTACATGGCTTATCAGCATTTTTGACCAGACCAAGTAAGGCTGCAGTGGCAAAAACCCTGTACTCACTTAACCAATGGTGGGATTTTTTAAAAATTTTTTTGATTATGAATTCAATTTTTTTATTAGAAAGAGGAACTTATAATTTCCTCTTTTATAAGTGATGCGGTAACACTTTAAAATAAGCACTTTGTTTTTCAAGAGCAACGTCTATAATACGACATCACTTCTAGTCTACCTAGCAAGTGATTTACTTTGATAATACCAACTTCTGAAAGCATATAAGTGAGGGTTAACCTTGTGATTACGAACTCTGATTGCAACTGCTCAATGATATAAATATGCAGACTTTAAAGAATTTGTAATGAACAATGCAACTAAGATACTTATTCATTAATATTGTATATGGATGTTGACAGTATAACACCACTGTGCCTTCTAACCGACTCAAACTCTATGGCTGACGGTGTAAAGGCCCAGCTCAGGATTAGCAAATGATATAATATGTAAATGAGTACCACTCCTAACACTAGGCTGTGTATTCATAAATATACATGCTCATTTTATAGACCCTATTGTAGACTTGCAGTTGGAGCCTATCTGCTTCCTTTACCTGTCTGAGAGGTGACAGGTAAACAGTTGAGCAGGTATCAGGCTGGTTTAGCGCTCATGACTTTAAGGAAGTATCCCATTTATTATCCTACATTTAAACTAGTCTGCTACAGCAACAAACATGAGCAAAAACTCTCTCAAGGGACAGAGGAGTGGAATTATTCATGCGTGCCTTGTTGTGCGGACTTCTTTTTTATGAAAAAGCTGCCAAGCTGCATTTGTAGCTGTTTAGGACTGCCTCAGGCCATAACAACATCACCTGCCAGCCTGGCAAGGGACCAACCGAAAGGAAGAAAGAAAGAAAGAAAGTTGACATCGTGTCAGTCTGGTTGGTTACTCCTGTGCATCTGCGTATACTGCTGGCACTCAATAACACCTTATAAATTTTGCTGATGGACAAATGGCAATTGAAATGTGATAAAACAAAATAAAAATAGGTACTTTCTATATGAACAAACAGTTTTATTTATGCTTTGATACTTATTTTATTATTATGTCACACAAGTATGACAGGTTTGGGTAACATAGTTATAATCAGTGTGCACTTATTAACTTGCACTCTTGCACTCTTGAAAAGAATATTTAGTTTTAGTGGTTTAATGTTATCCTTCATTAATTTTTGACTTCTCAGAGAATTCCAATGGGTCAGCTCAAATTTGAATATTAAAAAAATGAATTTAGTTTGTCATTTGTCCAAATAGATAACTAGATAAATATTTTTTATTTGTTTGTATTAAACAAGTTTTCAACAAATTTCGAAAATATTTGTGTTTTATTGTTTTTATGACCTATCATCTAGTAAATCTTGAAGTAAGTGAGGATTTTCTTCTAATAACTGATCTTTCATAGATCAAATGACTGTAGTCAAGTGTACAGCATTTTAAGAGGACCTTTTTCTTATTGTTTGTCATGCTATACAATTCTAGTGGTCGATGTTTATTTTTAAAGACGTCCAAATTTTCATATAAAGACACCACCGCTCAGGCTTCAGACTGCTTCAAATACCCAGTTTCAGACAAGTTCTGATATTCTTCAGTCTATCGAATAATAGAAAATATAATTATCTCAGTCACACAGCTCTGAGCACAGAAGCGACACCCAAACCTTTGTTTGCATGAAGCAGCCTATTAGAAAGGAAATGGCATAAAGCCAGTGGGAAGGGATCAAAATCAGAGGATGAAATCAGAAGAAGAGTATGAGACGTTCTTCAGGGAGAAAAAAAAATAAGTTGAACAGCGGATCGCGCAAAGCTGCTCCAGTAGAGAGAAGACCGAAAAAGATATTGAGCAAGGGAGGTACTCTCACTTAAATGATGATAAATATAAAAACCGGTTAGTCATCTTATTTGAGAAGCTAAAATTAGTTAGCAAAATAGTTTAAACCATTTTCAATAAATTTAACACATTAACTTCAGTTGAAAAAGCAAAACATTTGCATTTTTTCCACTTTACGGAGTCACTTCTTCATCTGACATGAAAGAGTTACAGCGGTGGCTACTGGGGACATTTTGTACCCGATAATCCTACACCCAGCGACTTTATAGGGTACTGACTGATTTTCAATTTTCATCTTTATCAACCAACAAACAACGAAGACTTAACATATATTAATGTGAACACATCTGAAGCATATACACCAGCTTTCCATCTTGAGTGCTTAGTCATTAGTCAGTCTGACAATTGTTTCCTTCCAAACTTAACTAACAGACTAACTCATATAAATGTCATGTCAGGATAAATCGTGGTTATGTGTTCTGACGTGTTTGGAAAAGATGTAAAACTCGGTATCATACTATATACATAACATACATAACAGATCAATTCCACTTCGACTGTGTAATACATACATTGACTAAAAATTAACTACATAAGAATATATAATTGCTTCATGTTTTGTAATGTAATTAAAACAAGTGGGTTGCAATAACCCTTTTATTTTCCGTTTACAACATTTTTGAAAAATGACGCTGAAGTGACTTCAGGCCTATTAATGCAAGACAAGACGGGATATACAGCTCTGCTAAGTACTGTGATGTAACATCGGCATTTCTGCGGTGTGTCTAACACCTCCAGACTTTCTTTTAGTGCGAGTCTGTGGAGTTAGAGCAGGAAAATACGAATAATTGTCTTCCCCACACTGCAGTCATATTCATCGTCTTCCTTTAGGGGCTCTGATTTTAAACCCATTCAACGTTTAAATTGAAAGCTGGTGTATAAATAGAGAACAGAAGTGAAACTAGTCTTGTTTCTGGTTTAGTCTAGATGGACAGTCTAAAAATAACTCCCATGGACCCACTCACACGCACTGTCACAAACACGGTAAAGTACTTCAGACCCTCGTTTTAAAAGATTTTCATATTTAGAAAGTGATGCGGGACGCTCTGATAAAAGTGCTTTACTGCTGTACATCCCTGTAACACGGCCCACCGGCTCATCATCGCAGTTTATGCACTGTGACTTCTGCAGGCGGTGGCTGTCAAGCACCGTGAACTTCCTCTTTTTGGAAGTGAGCATCGCTTTTGTAAAATTAAAACCTTGTCGATGATCAAACATTCACTTTCCAAGTCTTACATAATTTTATTGTAACCGTTTTATTTCCTACCGTTATCTTTTTTCTTTTTTTGTTAAAATTTGTACATTATGCCCTCTCACTCACAACACAACCGAACACACAACAGGACACTTACCGGGCTTTAGTCAGTCACTTCGACTAGTATCTCTTTCGTTATAAATGATCTTCTAAATTCGGATGAGAGGGTATCGAATATTCCTCATTTCTTTTAAGTAGGTTCCATACCTTCCTAACTCGTGTGGGTCATCCCGGACATGTTTACAGGACGGCGGAGCGCAGCGCACTGGACTTGCAGGAGGAAGTTTAAGCTGTACGCATCTGAGGTGGGGAAAAGAGGAACAAGCGCTCACCAATCGTGCTCTTGGTTTCACTGGCTGAAACAGCCGCTGGTGCCTTTGATACTTTGATGGACTGCAGAGCAGAGAGCAACCAAAACGCAGGAAGTTACATCAAGTTTCTTAACTACTGAGAGTTTGTATTTCAAGTTCAGTTTACACACTTGATAACATCTTCTGCATATTTGTCATTATTAAAAACCTAATCCAGGTCAAATGGAAAAGGGTTGCTCCACACAGGGAAGAGTGGATGGATTGGTTCACAGGTGCGAGAGACACATTTGCATGATGTACGGGATGGCTCTAACAGGTATTCAAATAGTAGTTTGACAGCTATCGTGCTCAGAGTCGTTCTGGGGCTGGAGGCAGGCCAGGCAGCAGAGGGAGGAGGAGTAGGCGGTTCAGCCCCGGGGTAACAGCAGCGGCTCGGCATTAACACATCAGAGAAAGCTCCCAGCTATAATCCTTAATCAAGAGTCAGGATTAGATTAGAAACGAATTTCCCTCTGTCTCTGCAGTGATGAACAGAGACGGGAGGTGGAGGAGGGGAATCAGGATAAGAATAAAAGGGATAACATTCGTAAAATAAACAGAGAAAGGTACAATAGGGGCTTAGGATCGAATGAAGATGATACTAGATAAAAACAGGGAAGAAGGATTAGAAAGGCAGCTGCAGATGACCTGACTTTGTGCCTGCAGATGTAGTGAGCCTTTTCTATTCTAAGGTACAGGCTTCACTTTGTGACTCTCATTAATCTCAGTGGGAAATGTTCCTCATTTAGCCTGTGAAAAGCCAATGTTAAATTATTAACCCAGACACAGTCAGAGTACACTGATGGGTAATTTGTTAAAGTGTTGTGGGGTTGCAATATCTTTACTGGGCCTTTCCACATGCAAAACAACAACAACAAAAGCCAAACAGAGTAAGCTTTATCAAATAACACCAAGCTCACACACCCTGATAGACCCAAATGAACCCTTTAGGCAGAAATGACTACCACCACAACCAAAAAAAGTCCAAATTTCAATCGACAACTACTTATCTTTGCGAAACCTTTTACTTGTCATTGATTCTTTTTCTGTTTGCACTGAAATTTTGGTAGCCTAGCATGAATTCATTTTCATTCAATTCTGTTTATTTATTTATTGCAACAAAAGTCATGTCAAAGTATTTTATATTTTAATATAAAGACTCTATCATATTAAAGACATATTTTGAGACCTGTCCAGGCTGTGCCTTGCCCACTCTTGGGACACTAAGTTGGATAAACGATTAAGAAAACGGATCAGTGGATCCCCTACATGCAAGTGCTGGGCAACAGTGCTTGACCCCCAAGTATAAATCTTATCAGAAAGGAAAGTTTGAAGCCTAAAATTAAAAGTAGAGTGTCTCCTGAACCCAAAGTGGGAATTGGTTCCACAGGAGAGTTTACTGATAGTTGAAGGCTCTGTCTCCCATTCTATATTTGGAAACTCTGGGAACCACAAGTAAGCCTGAACCCTAAGAGAAAAATGCTCCACTGGGATAATAGAAAACACACAATAGAAGATTATTAGAAATGGATGGGGTTCCCGATAGAGCACGATTTCAGTATTATTGAAACTGTGTGGAATCATCTTGACAGAGAACAGAACAAAAGACAGTGTCCAGTGAAAAGCTTTGAAATGTCCTTCACAAAGACTGGAGAACAATTCTCGAAGAATAATTAAAGAAATTACAAGACAGCTTGCCTAAAAGAGGTGATCAGAGCATATGTTAACTTTCAAGCTAATTATAATTGTAAAAGCTCTGTTTTTGCCTCATATACTGTATTTTCACGTGTCCTTACACATATTTCAATAAATGGCTGCACCTATTTCCCCCTATCGTAGCAAAACATAAAGAGATAAAGTGTGCCTCTAGACTTTTGCACAGCATTTTATATTTCACGAATTGAATGGATAGATTTATTTTAACCATGTATATTTTCTGTGACCAGTTTTGGAGTCCCTGCAGACGCTCTCTTCTTGTTAAAACAGAGTTCTTCATTCCCCACCATCACCAGGTGCTCGCTATGGTTGTTGGAGTTCTCTCACTAATATTGTTGTACCCTTAGCCTATAATATAAAATGAGATGATGCTAAACAAATGCAGCTGAATTAAAATTAATTGTTGCTATCTGATCAAACATGGATGAGATCAATTCATTCTCCATGGAGCCATGCAGACTGTTGTCCTGGATACTGCACTCCTCAACCGCACATTCAGTATGATTGTCCTGTTCCTGAGGTCTGTTGCTATTTTGCATAATTGTAATTTCCCTATTCTTTGATCTTTGTAGATTTCCTCCTTATGCTGGTTATTTGTACATGTGTTTTGAAATAATATTAAACAATAGTTTCAATTTATTCAAACCCGTCACGTGTGCACTATTTAAACTCAGGATTGCTGCAGGTTACAGGTTGTCAATGAATGCAATTCTCTGTGGTGATGGGAGGTTTGGGGTAGGGGGAGGTAGAGATATTGCAAAAATATTGCTCTTACTAGACCCCTACTGCTTGTAAACAGAGTACAGAAGCCTTGATGGCTACTTGATGATGCAACATACTCTTGCAATATACACTTATTTACTTACTGTGAATAATACTGTATCAGTTAAATAGAACACAAAGGTATAATTTTAGTCATGTCTGATCATGCCACCGATAAGGAATGGGAATGATGATATCGATAACATGTTTTAACCAAAGAGCCTTAACCCCACATGTCCACCAGGTGGTGATGCTTGTGGTTGCCAAAACAATTCTAGTCCTGTACAGGTCTATGGGAAAAGAGTAATTTGCCTTGACCTGGTAAAAACTCTCATGACGAGTTTGTCATCTCAGTCTCTCATTTTTGGTCATACTTAACAGAAAATTACATTAATTAGAAAAAAAAATGTTTATTCTAAGTTT
>VUQG01019735.1:0-16984 GCA_015106755.1 Etia nguti | reverse complement strand
AATTTTTTTATATTTATAAAAAAAAAAAAAAAAAAAAGAAAAAAAAAGTCATCCAATATGTCCTTACTGCTTTATTTAGTAAGAGTACAGTGTAACAGTCAGATCCACCCCTCACTTGTCACATCTGGTTTCAAAACAGCAAAGTGGTGAAAACATTCAACTCAAGGCTTCAGCAAGGGACTTCACAAACAGTGAACGATGCCCAAGTGACTAACCCTAGTTCTCTTAAGTCTGATGTCATTAGCCATTTCAGCAGCAGGGGTTACAAAAATGTCTAAATTCTTTCATCTTTAATAAAATGATCAGTATTGCTGCTCTTCCAGGTGTAATAAGTAAGTTTAACTTCCAAGCATCCATGAAAAACATAATTTCTGAAGTTTAATGGAGTTAGAAGTTAGCAGGGAGTTAGCTTGCTAGTTTCCATCTAAAGATTATATACAATGTTCTGAGTGAGGGAATTCTGAAAAAATAAAATGTACAGCTCTGCTATCACTTCATACATAAGTGAAGACTAAAAAATAAAACTAAAAAGCAGATGTTTGCATGGTAACTGAAGTTGGGCTAGCTGGTATTTGATGGTGTGCTATGTGTTGGCTAGATACAGAGCTATGGTTAGGATAATATAAACACATTAGCACAGTGAAGCTGAACTTTTATCCCCGCAATAAAAGTCAGCATGAGAGTTCCTAATGGCAGAGACAAATGCAATTAGATGGCAGGAAAAAAAAATCTGAAAATCATCCAAACTTCAGTCAAGGGATAGCATATACTGCTGTTTAGTCGCTATTAAAAATTCCTGATCCTCAGCTTAATTTACCCATTCAAATCTTTCTTACCCTCAGAGTGATTCTTTTCTGACACATTCACATGTAATTACATCAGGTATATACAGGTGTAATTATTCATGTCTATTGATTATTCAGGTCAAAAACCAAGAGAGGCCGACTGTGATCATTGAGTATTTTTAGGGAACAACAAGATACAAAGCATTAACACACATTAAAAAGACAACCTTAAAGACCTTAATGCAGTATAGTTTGGACCTGGAAGCAGGGTTTATATGTCATAACTTAACAACCTGGTTGTATTAAGTATTAAAACGTCTAGTAGGTCAAGTCTAATTCCCCTGTTTTCTTAACACGATTGTGAACAGACAATTTCAGGAGAATCAGGTTTGCATATATATATATATATATATGGTATGTGGTATGGTATGGTATGTATGTCATGAGTGAATGAGACATTGATTTACTGATCCACACCACCAGGATATACAGGAACGACACTGGAATGTCATTCGGATCGGAGAAGTGTAGTCGGATGATATCAACGAGTGGGAAGGTAGTCAGAACTTCAGAACTGAGGGGATCAAACTACAAGAAGGCAACATGCAGACATCGAGGACAGCTACAATACCTAGGAATCCCACAGGCAAATGGGAACCATGAAGAGGCCGCTAGGAAAGCTGCAACCATCAAGCACCTGCAGAGGGTAAGGCAAGTCCCAAGGAGTCAGCTGAATGGTAAGAACAACATCTGGGCTATCAACACCTACGCCCTGCCCGTTATCAGATACCCTGCTGGGATAATAAGCTGGCCAAAGGAGGAGATAGAAGCCACTGACATCAAGACCAGGACGCTCCTGGGCATGCCGTTGGTCATGGCCATCTTCTTGATGTACACGTGAATGTTGGTTGTCTCATCCTGGACCGTGGTACTGACACTCACTAGTTCCTGGCCTCCTTCTTTCCACTTAGTGTACCCCCTCAGGGTGCTGGACATGGCCGACTGCATGCTCAGTGAATATCTCAAGCAGCAGAAACCGAAGAAAGAGGAGCAAGAGGGAGAACCATCCTGGAAGGACAAGCCCCTGCACGGTATGTACCAGAAAACCTACCTGTGGGTGGTATAGTATACAGGAACATCTGTGCTGAATATGGCCTGGAAGTCCCGAGGCCAAAATGGGAGACCCCATCTAGGGTGGTCGAGATTGACCGAGCTAAAATTCTGTGGGACTTCCAGATATAGACAGACAAAATAGCGGTGGCTAACCAACTGGACATGGTAGTTGTAGACAAGCAGAAGAAGACGGCCGTAGTGATAGATGTAGTGATACAGAATGACAGCAACATCAGGAAGAAGAAACACGAGAAGCTGCAGAAGTACCAAGGGCTCAGAGAAGAGAAGATGTGCAGGGTGAAGGTAACAGTGGTCCCACTGGTAATCGGAGCACTAGATGCACTGACTTCCAAGCTAGGCGAGTGGCTCCAGCAGATCGCAGGAACAATATCCAACATTTCTGTCCAGAAGAGCGCAGTCTTAGGAACAGCTAAGATCGCGCGCAGGACCCTCAAGCTCCCAGGTTTGGGTTGTGCTTTCAAAAAGTGTGTGTTAATGTGTAATGTGTTACACATTATTCATTAGTCAAGGTTAAGATTAGTGGAGCCAGAAAATGAACACATGTTATGGGTATCTTGAATTCGTTTTGTAGTACAGCCCCTTGATGTGGGTCTTAGCTTCTCTACACTAAGCATCTATTTTTAATGTAGGACTTTCCTATGCTAAGTAGTTATTCTTTACTTGGAACTTTATTTTTATTTGGGACTTGTTTTTTTAAAAAATTAGTAGTTAGCTCCTGGGCTGTCTTGTTCAAATGATGTTTCTGTGTTGAAACCAGAATTAACCTCCACAGTGAAACTAAAACTTCAGCATTTCATGTTTGTTTCTGGTCTTAAAATATCTCTAGTTTTAATCCTTGTGGGGAGACAAGTTCTCAGTTCACATTAACATGAGGGTTACTGCCAAAAAGAAAAGGGAAGCATAATCTCACACTGAAATAGTTTAAATTTCCATCCGTCACTTCCTGTTGGGGAAATGTGACCATTAAACCAGTTTCGCCTGAGCAGCTAGAACAAATCTACAATTTCTTGAGCAGTCTTGAAATAATCGGCTGTACTGCGCTTCTTTCTTGTTTAGATGGGTTTAAATGATACCATAACTACTACCTCACAAATACAGTAAATTAAGGTTCATCAATGAGGCCGATCAATGGACCACAGCCCTTTTGCATAACGTCCCTAAAAAAAACAAACATTAGATGTAATGCTCTATTTGACTTCTATTTCATATTCTATTCCCTGTTATTCGCAGAGGACTGTCTGTCCTGTGTGTGTAGCAGGTGTGTAGTAAATTTATTATGGTGCTAAAATATAATTAAACAACCCGGACCAACATTTAGGAATTGAAGTTTATTTCAATATCAATAATAGTACATTCATTAAAAAGTTTCTAACAATGTAGTATTGTAAAAAAAAAAATACTCTCAACAACACATCCTCTAGCTTGACAGTTTAAAAGTCAGAACTTAGCAGTTACACTTACAGTCGGATAGTCAATCACATTTTCTTTAACAGAGAGATGGGAATGGCAGGGAAAGACCACTGACCATTGATAAAATACCACACTTAATGGACTATAATGGCATCAGACACACATTACAGAAATAGGAGACATCAGTATGACAGCATTAGGACTGGAAGTCTGGGTTCATACGCAGGGACATCTAAAAAAATTAAATGAAGGAAAAATAAGTAGATTTGAGATTAGTTGACTCTGCCAGTCCATCCATTTTTATATCGATACAAAATGGACACAGTGGCTTCACAGTGGTTTATCACAAGAGTTTCTTTAACTGTCTCTCTGCTTTTATCACTTCCCATCTACCACCCGGCTAAGCAAAGGTTGTTGTCACAGCTGTTAGTGGAAAGTTCATACTTGCAAAATATGTGCCGTCTGAAAATGAGAAAAGAGGAAGAGGAACTTCTTTTACTCTTTGAACTTTCTTTCTTATAGTCTTCTAAGTTAGCCACGTAAGAGGATTTACGTGTTTTTTTTTAGCCAAGCAGTGACAGGCATGCCAGGAAACTGAGACTGAAGTTCTTTAAGCATTAGCAGCGCAGACAGTGTTTCGTTTGGCTCGAAGATGAGGAACAAAAGAGAATTCTGCAGATTTTAGTCAAAGTTAAGTGTTTCCAAAGAACTCTAAACTTTGAAAGCTGGTAATAGCTTTGATCTGTTTTAACCAATCAGCAGCTGTGAAGAGCTCATAGTATATACATAAGTAACTATTTTGCACAAGAACACTGACTCTGACTGCACTCGTCTTACAGGAGGGTATTTTGGCACTGTGAAAATGGGTTGGTAGGTGTTACAAAATGGGTGACTTTCTAAGCCTGACTGTCAGGCTGGACGGTTTTCCACCCAGTTGCTAATAGCTGCTATATACCATTTGCTTATATTAAAATTTCCACTCAGACCATAGCAGATATGAAGATTTTAGCTCCACGGGGACATGTGGAAAAGACTTATTCTGATAAAGAGTGTCACGTATTTATATTATTTGCATTTATTCTTTGTACAGAAATCTTTTTCATCATTTTAGACATAGTGCCCTGATGAAAATGAAACCTTTGTGGTTTGCTGACCAAAATCAACAGTGAGTTATATAATGCTCTGCTCAACATTAAACTTTATATATAACTATATACACACAGCTGGTGAAAAGGGAAGTTGTAGAGCTTTACAGCCCCCCGCCCTAAGAAGGAAACATGGCACAAAAAAATGAACTAGTTATTACCACAGGGATGCCAAAAATATAACGGCGAAATGGTGGAGCTTGGGTGAGAAAGTTTTAAATGCAAAAAACTGCTGCAGTGAGTAGCTCTTTTGAAAACCACACTTTCTGTCAGAAAGGATGTTTGGTACCAGGTGCCACTGTAGCTTGTTTGACCCACTGTTAACATTAGCCAATGTCCTATGACATACTGTTGCATCCTCACTGTCAGTCAGGGCTTTTGTGTCATGCTTAAATCCCACTCTCCGGAAACTACTGGGTGGAATTCCCTTTGACAGAAGTTTTGCTGTGTCTGCTGGATGTGCACAATGCAGATGTACCTTAGGGGCAGTGGCTGCCCCCAAGTGGACAAAAACTTTAATTTACAGCTGAAAAAAACTAAACAAAACAAAAAAACGTTGGGATTTTGGCAGAAAAATTCAGTTTAATCAGCGGAAGCCTTTACAGCTAAATGTTGACTTACCAAATAATCTTTGATTACTAGATCACATGACTACTTGTGTGAAAGCAGTTGCTTACAGTGATCCACCGACAGATGATGGTGTAGCTTCTTTTACTGTAGCTATCTGGAGCTTTTGTTAGAATTTAGCAAGTAAAATATTCATTTTGCGGCTCACCACTGCACAAAAAATACTATTTTGATTTGCCATTCTTATCAGTTTAGTTTTTAGCCACAGCAGAGAGCTGTTATAAGGAAATAAAGATCTATACCCACACTGTACTTCCTACCACGCAGAAAGCTGTCAGTGAAAGTAACAGAGAGTTTAGCAGCTAAAGAGTCAGATATTTCCCTTAGAAACATGTGGAGAACCAGAGCTAAAACAAAAACTAACTGGCTAGACTCTGAATCAGCACTCTGTTTCCCCCTCTGTAAATTATACCTGTACTGGCTTGTTGTGCTTCTTACTTAGAAACAGTTAATGAAGAGTTCTTGCAAAATTACCAAGTCAGTTTGACATCCTCTTTATCTAGGGCTCTTTTCCTCTGATCTCATTGTGACTTTGAGCTTCCTCTCCCGATGGTTGTCTGGGGGGAACAAAAACAGAAAGCATTTCAAAGTGCTTTTTTGTGTGAACGACAAATAATAGAATTAGAACTCAACAGAAAGTAGGAGTTCATGAGAAAGTAATAGGTTTTTGACTTGGTTGCTGATTGAAGAGAGATTGGATCCTATATCATCAAACACCAATCTGGATATCTTGGAAAAAATCAGTTTTTCAGACACAAGTGCAATTCAGACATGAATGCAAAACAACTGGTTGTATTCATGCTATACTCCAATAAGGCGAGAGACAAAGAAAGTAATCATTCTAACTGAAATGGATTAAAAACTATTTACATTTTTTTCAGAAAAGTATTTTTGGTTTTTCTTTGAAACATAGGGTTAGGCTTAAGAGCTGGGGTTGTGGCTATCCCAGGTAACGACTAAAGCAGAAGTTACACTCTCTGGAAAGTAATAAAATGGTAGCTTAGTACCACAATCTGTTGATCTTTATGATTAAACAGGCTGCATAGTGTAGTAAACAATTATTACTTCAGCCACTACTACCTTATTTGTCTGAGTCTGTCTGCACAATTAAAGACCAACTCTTGGACGATCGCTTTGTACTAAGCTGACCAAAGTATAAATAGTTTCCCACTTTATGCCGTAGAAGCGTATCCTTTTCTTTGTGACAGTTTCCATCACATCTCATCAACACCTGCATAACATTTGTGGTTTGGCTTTATTCCTAATTTTTCAGGTGTGATGACGCATCAGCACACACGGTAACTGGTTAACTTGCACTTGACCCCAAATGCGTATAGTTTAACTCACATTAAATGGTGCATCTAGGGAAACAGCCTTCCCTGCTTTATTCACAGACACTGGGTCAGATTTGATTTAGATTTTAGGAAACTGAACTGTCAGTTCAGTATTGACTTTTCAAAACTATAGAGCTAAAACACCAGAAAAAAGAGACATAAATGCTCTGCAATCCCTTAGACAGCAGGAGATGTGTTCGCCCTACTCTGACCCAAGTGTACTCTAGTGAAACGTCCCTGTTAGATCTCTGGAGAGCTATTTCTAAGAAACTTTTGAAAAAAAAGAGAAAAGTATAGCGTAGTGATTAGTATGGAGCCTTATACTGAAGGTGATACAATCTACTGACCAATGAAATATCCATATTGTCTTTTTGTTGTTGTTTGCTTATTTGTTGCTGTGTGTTTGTAAGTAAGCAGCATTGGCAGTTAAGGAAAACAAATCTATCCACACACCAAATTCCCCAATTTCCCCCCCCACAACTTTTATTTTATTGCATTTGGATCACATAGGTAGTGGGACTCAAGACTACCTGAAGAGGAAAGAGTTTGATGCTAGGTGCATCCATGGCCACTGGCTGTAGTGGCTATTGTAGATGCATGGATAGGTTCAGCAAAATTAAGACATAAAGGTGACAGATGTTGAAAAGTTTGTCCATCCATCCATCCATGGCCAATTTAGAATAACTAATTAAACTTTTAATAATTGACCTATCAATTAAAACTTTCTCCCATAGTTCTAAGATGTGGACTATGGAAAACAACCAAAACAGGTACTGAGAGAACATGCACAATCTATGTATGTCTGTATGGCGTAAGGCAGTAGATACAAACTTAAGCATAGGCTGACAGACACAACACTGTAAAAATCACATATTTACAAATGTAAAATGTAAACAATGACTAACAACAATAATAGTTAAAAATTGAAATCTTGTCCATGTATTTATAATATAAATTGCCAAGCCAAGATATTGTGTAAAAAAGGCCGAAAGAACTACAGTGGTGATGACCTAAACTTAAACCTATCATTTTAGTTCTTTTTGAAGTTACTCTCCCATTTTTTCATAATTATCAAATGTCTTTTAATTATCAAAAGCACTTTTTCTCTGAAACGTAGGGTTAGAATCGGAGCGAGGGGTGCCGAAGTCGAAATGTATGTGGACCCCATGAGGTAAAAAAAAGAAAAAGAAATCTGTTTAAAGCCCACACCCAAGACAGAAAAAACACAACTGAAGAAAGGAAGAGATATCTGAAAATAAACAGGTGATTACTGTCTGTGTTGAAATCTCTGTCTGTGTCTGTCTCCACAGATGCCCTTTTCCTTTTGGAGCCCTGATTGCTTTCTCGTCCTGACCGGCTGCCTTCCTCGTCCTGCTCATCAGAGCTGGTTTCTGGCTCATCTGTTGCCGAAGATGTCTGTTAAAAAGAAGTGGATGCACAATTGTTCACAAAAGAAAGAAGTGTATATAAACTAAAGCTAACTGTTTTTTGTTGTTGTATTTTTTCAATAAAAATGGTGGTACAAAATTAGTTAATGTGCCAAAAAAACCTTCACTTTATTTGTTTTGTTGGGCTGAATTACCTTGCCATTTGATGATAAGGAATCTTGCTTTTGTAGAGCTGGGTTCAGAGTCTCCAACACCACTACTGCTACAAAAACATGACAAAAACTATTCACTTGTGTATTGTCAATTTTTAGTAACCTTGGTTTAAAAGCAATATTTGACTGATTATCAGGAAAAACCACAGACACATCACACTTTACCTGGCCGTAATGATAAAGTGAGGATAGGCACCTTCTTCCCCTTGCTTTCATCCATCTTTCCATTCACCTCCTCTTTCTGATCCTGCTCTCTGACTACCTGCTATGAGAACATCACCACACGATGAATTTAATTTGCCCCCTCTTTGCTTGAGCCTCTTCTAATTTTGTTGTAAGAAGTAGAAGACCTTAAATTACCTTGTGGTTAGGATCCTTGTCAGGTGATTGCTCTTCTGTCTGTTTGACTGGCGTTGCACAGGATGATGAAGGAATGACAATAGGTAAAGGTGATGATTCTGCTATGTTTGCAGAAGAATTTGTGTTCACTTCCAATTCAGGGCTCTTTTGAACTCTTGTTCCATCTTGTAAGGCTGAGGATGAATCACTTTTTGGTACTTGACTGGATATGGACTTCCCCCGATCGGATAAGTCCAAAGGCCCATCATTTAACTCTTTTAACCCTTCTCCAGACACCCTCTCAACCTTGGGTAGCAGGTTTTCCTTTTTCTCTGTGGGCTTAGTTTGACTCTCCATGTATTCTGGCAGATTTGTCAATCGGAAAACCACAGTTGGCTCTCTGGCAGGGGGCTGAACGTTGCTCTGCTTAGGAAACGGAGGACTAAAAACCTGCCTTCTAGGGCTGGCCTGTTGCCTAGTTGGGTTCAAGCTGTGAAAATGTTGTGAGTGTAGATTAGGTGAAGCTTGCACTACTGGGTTGGTACCGGCAGTAATCCAATCAGATGATTCAGATAGGGACCAGTGAAGAGAAGCAGAGCTGCTGTTGATTGCTTGAGGATGCCGGGCGACAGGAGCATGAACCACATGTCTGCTGGGTTGCACCTCTCCAGCAGCTGAGACAGAAGATCTCCTAAGCAGAGAATTAGTAGGCATGGAGGAACACTGGTCGAGTCCTTCAACATTTTGAATTCTAAGATATGAGAAAGAAAGTCAAGTCTGTAGGAAAATCTTGTGGCAGTTAGGGTTTAATTGGTAATGTGATGCGGTACTTAGATTTTTTTCTTCAGTAATGATTAGAGCAGCAGCTGCCTCTTGCCTTGTGATAGCTGTAATTACTGTAAAAAATGGATGAATGGATTGATGGTTGGATGAGAGCAGTGGTTCCTAAATGGTTTTGCTGAGGCCCACTGGTGTATGTGGCTATGAGGCCATAACATGTTGCAAAAGGTACACATCATGAATAAAATAACTAATGTGTTAAGGAGCTTCTGTCAAATGAAACCCAACTTAATTTTCACAGTTCTCAGATGGTAAGAATTAAGCTTTAAAGGTGTGACACATCAATAGCCCAAACTGGGAGCACAAGTATACTGTCCTAAGCCCAAATGTGTTATCTGAGGGAAGATGTTTGCTCAGGCTATCACTAGGCCAGGAAAGCTAAAGAGGCCAAAATCTTGGATAGCTATAATTTTAAAAGAGTCCCAAATCTTAAGCAGAAGTAGAAAGATTATTTGTTGGATTGGTTGAAAGTGTCAGATAAGGCAGTGGTGGGAGGGGGGAGGTTCTATTGCAAGGTAGAATAAACCTTACACAGCAGCAGAGAGTCTTGTTAAAAAAAAAAGAAGAAAGGAAAAGAAATTGAGCTTAAATTACCCCATACAGATGTTGGCATAATGACTCAATACAAGAACAAAATTGTAGTGAAGTGAATGAGTGAATATCTGAAAGGTGATATAGTTGTTCATTTATTGCAGTTAAAGCACTGACTTTGGAGCACATAATCACTAATTTGATTATTTTGCTGTTACTCACAGTACATATCCTCATACAGTGGCAGATTAGCCCATTTTGTGATTTCCTGCCTTACCTCTTCTCTCCAGCACGTGTTACAAGGTGTTCTTTCTTCCATGATGGCAATCTGAGGGCTGACATTGGAAGAGTATCCTGTTTGAGCAGAGAGGGGCATGAAGAAAAAGAAATCACCATATTACATTAAGCAATGTTTTGTCAGTTCAGAGAACAGTTTGGATTATCCTCAAACATTTTTGGTTTATCTAATTTGTAAATGTAAAATCTGTAGCTAGTTAGCTTAGCATAAAGAAGAAAAAGAAAATAAACTAAGCTAGCTAGGTAGCTGTCTTTATACCCATCACAGAATAAATAAAAATAAGACACAATATATTCATTTTTGAGGTTTAGGAGAGCTAGGATTTCATTATTTTCAGTCTTTAGCTTACTGTGTGCACTAGCTAAAGCAATATTTTGGCTCGATTTTCATGAAAATGCTTTACAGAGAAGACCATTAAATATAATGTAATCAGTCTGATTTATAGTATTTCATGTGCTAAGCTTGAACAAGTTGTAGCTAAAAGGCAATGTGAAATTTAAGGAAGAAAGGGAACAATCATACATTTATGATATGAGACTCAATGATGGAGTGTTGTATAGAAGCAGTGTACAGGTGTATAGGCAATTTCTTATTTAAAGTGTCATTGTTAGTGTGAAAATGGACTAATTGACTTTTCTGTATTTGTTTTTTCATTACTGAGCTGCGTCACCAAGTACAACCTTATATTATCATAATAACCAGCCTACTGCCAAATTGTCCTTTGGAACCTGTAACTAAAATGTTAGCTAAGCTTAAGAAAAACTCCACATAGAGGGGTCAGGTACAACACAGTCTTACAACTAAGTCCCTTCATACTGTATAATGATAGTTATATGAAAGCAACACATTTTTTGATATGTGGCTCTATCGACATCTGTAGCTTGAGTCATTTGAAAATCCACTGAAAACAGACTAATACTGATGGATAAATAGAAACATAGCTTATCTTTCCCCTCACTCAGTCACAGGAGATGGCTGCCCAAGCCTGTGTCTGCTGAATATCTCTTTTCATTAAAAGGGGGTTCTTCCTCCCCACTAATGCCAAGAGCTCTTTAGTATTGTAGGTTTTTAATTTATAATATAAAATACCTTGAGACAAATGTTGATGTTAACTGGTGCAGAGGAATTAAAAAAATCTACTAATATAAATAACGAAAAATTTAAGCAGTGATCTTAATGAAAAAAATTAATTAAGATGAATGATTCATCTTCTTGTAGGGTTTTATAATCCATTCATGGTTGATCGATGGTAAGATGAGGGATCTTTGGCAGTTCTACATCTTTTATTTACCTATCATGTATGGATAGAATCCTAAATAAAATAATAAGACTTAAAAGCTTTTTAACAAGTCTTAGAGCTAATGTTCCATCACTGGTTACTGGGTAAGTTATAGTCACTAACAGTGTAATCGTACAAAAAACTACTTAAATATGTGTGTCTTGATTGTAGCAGAAATACATTTTGCTTCTTTTGAGCTCAAATATTCTGTAGAAAAACACAACATGTGTTAGGTTGTGCCACGCCCTTCTCTCATGTAATCTAATTCAAAGGGCATCACTGTCCCTTAAGATGATGGAAAATAAGCATACATATTTTTCTGGTGATAATTGTTTCCCATTTGTTCTCTTCACTTCAGTATTCACTTTAATATTATTTTAGATCTTATATCTTATCCTTTCATACCTATCTGCAAATTTGGAGTATTTACACTTGGTGCTACAAGTTGTGATCTGAATCATTTTGCTTAATAGAATTGTGCAACTAGCAGTTAACTGAATACTGAAATTGACTATTATTCAAAATGAATGTATGATAAAGAAAAAAAGAAAGAAAAAACAAACTTACAAACTGGGTTCGGTTGATTCCTCTTAACTGTCTGCCTTCAGTTTCTGTTTGATCAAAGCCAGAAACTGCATGAATTTATTAAGTAAGATGACAGAACGTAATCAACAAATCAGCACTATTTTTCATCTTCACCTTCAGTTTTCAGTTCGACATCAGGCTTTACTGAAATGTTGCCATCTGCTGGCTTGTTGCTTGCCCTGCTGGTTGTTGTACTGACAAGGGACAGGATTCCAGATGAGGGTGAAAGGGCAGGGGAAGAGTTTGGCTTGACCTCTGTGGTGGTGCTACTGTTGGAAGAGTGGTCACTGTGACCTTTGCTACACAAATACACACACAAGTACAGAATGATGACTGTTTTAAATTTATTCATGCATCAAAAAATACAATTATGCCTAAAACAATGTTCCTCATAAACAGGAAATACTAATATAAGATGTACAAGTATTATTTTTAAATTAAAGATTAGAACAGCATCCTAAAACTCCAAAAGATGATTCTGTTCATCTGGACGAAACGTTTCTCCCACAAAACGCTACGTCCAGATGAACAGAATCAACTTTTGGAGATTTACTTTCCTGGATGATTGAGAATGCATCAAGAAGCATCCTAAAACTATACCGTTAAATAGCATCTACTCACTCAAGTGCTGCTTTTAAGTTTCTGATTTCATCTTTAAGTTTCTTGTTCTCTTTTTTCAGGTTGTTCATCTCTCCAGCTGCAACACAAAGCAAACGACATGATCAGAGTACATATCAAGAGAATTGTCCTTAAAAAGCATTTTTAGCAGAAAATAAGCTGGGTAAACATTAATGGTGTCAAAGGGCAAAGAACAGACAGGAAATTCACTGAAAAGTAGTTTTTGTAGAGATGCAAGATGGATACATGGATTATTGAGTAAGAAGGCAGAATACCAAGTAGAGAGATGTGCTGGAGGCTCTGTATCTGGGAGGCTTCAAATTCCTGTTGTCTTCTCTTGGCTACCTCTTGAGTGACTGTACATCTGTCACACAGCCCAGCCCTAAGCCTGCACAGGCAGCAAGAAGCCCATTAGTAGCACACCTAATAACTAGACTGATGTGACAGTAGCTCACATTAACTAATTAAAGCAGGACAATGCAAGAATTGAAATGAGATTTTTTTTCTTTGACAAAACTAAAAACAGCTGTAATTAGTCATTAGTTGGAAACACTGGGTTTTGAATTGCCAATTAACCTAACCTCATGCATGTCTTTGGATTATGGAAGTAAGCCAGCAGAAGGCAACTCTGTGGAGTGTTGGTTAGGACTGTGGCTTCATAGCAAAGTGTTCATGAGTTTAAATCCAGCTTGTTGCCTTTCTGTATTAATCAGTCAACAAATTTACACAAGAACTAGCAAGAAAATTTTTATATAACTTGCTAAAGACATGAAACATGGCAGAGAAAGTAGCTGTTGAATTTTGATGCTAATTTTATGTCATATGTGGTCTTTTTCCATTAAAAAGAAATTACCATAAAGATTAGAGACTGCTCACTTTTTTGTAAGTGAGTAAACTACTTTATTTCTAGTGATTTATACAATAAGAAAAGACAAATGTAACATTGGTACCTGTTTTCCAGAACCTTAATGTTTTCAGTGAGCAATCTGTGTTGTTCTTTCATCTGTTGGTTTCTGGTAAAAAGTTCCTCCATTCTTTTTGTGTCACTATTGACGCAAAAGAACACAAGACGGTTAGGCTTCAATACTACAAAATGTGTTTCAGAAAGATTGTATTTCCTCATAGTTTAAATACTGTTACGAGCTTGTATGTCCGTACCAGCCTACATAATGCTCCTGTTTCCCAGAGAAAGGTAGTTATGTTATAAATGTAAGTCATATATGCATCAAGAACACTCTTGATAAATATCTTGCATTCAAAATTTTCTAGTTTGTATGCTTATTTCATACATTTTTGTATGTATGAGAACATGAAAAAAAAAGCATAATTAATTAATCAGGATGAAAGCTGTAATTAATCTTGGTTAAAGTAGAGTAACTTAAACTGCTTATTATATTCTTACATAATATTAATTCTTATCTTATCTTATACTGTTCACCTACAACATTGCCAGCCCATCAAAGATTAGGAGTTTGGTATGTTATTATGGAGGCAGATGAAACAATGGTCTGTCATTATGTTACATCTCTCTTTACTTGTGTTCCAGTCACTGAAGCAGTGGAGGTAGTTCATAAGAGATTACAGGACAACCCAAAACTCAGCAGCAGGACCACTCTCAGCACTGACCAAGGGTGTCTGGTCTGTGTCTTATTCTAAATATTTGACATTCAAGGGCGAATACTACAGGCAGAAACATGGATGTGCCATGGGTTCCTCAATTTCATCCACTGTGGTCAATTTGTATATGGATCAAGTGGAAAAGAAGGCTCAGTTATTCTATCCTGAAACATCACAGAGCCACTGGTTCAGGATGCCACCAAAGAAGAAAGACACTGAGATATAGAAATTGGATCCTTTATCATTTAGTGTAAGTGCCACCACATGGTTATGACCTTTGACCAAAATTGGCATTAGATTGGCTAACTGATCAATAATCATGCTCACAATTAAAACTAAGCAGCTGCCTTTTTAAATACTACAGTCATATCAATACAATTAGCTGTCTAGTGTGGAAAGCGTTAGGCAGGCCCTTGAGTTTTTCATGATTCTGATTTTTTTTTGTGATGCTGCATATTCAGCAATTTATTTCTTAATTTGTGCAAGGAAATTACCAAGACTACTTGACAGAAAAGCGCATAAAGTACAGTCACATACATAGTGACAGAAATTATTTTGCACATCCTGCAATAAAATGATTGCTGCACCTATCTTGACAACTGAAGGAAATCTATCATATACAGTATTATCATTTTCAAGGACTTTCAACATCAGCATGCATTGAAAGAACATTGTAAGAAGAAACAGAGGTAAACTGCAGCGACTTAACTTCAAATGAGAATAAGGAGCAGAATGGAACAAAGTAATACATTATTTCAATATCGGTCATATTAGTGAATGATCAGGAGATGTCAAGCTAGCAGGATGCCAAGCTAGCAGGATTGTTCAGGTTTTGCTAATGCTAGCACATGAAAAATCTAATTCAATAAAATTAGTGCACTAATGTTGCATGTGTTAATATTAACTTAGCTGTGACAGGGTTACACCCCAAGTAGTCAATGTATTGATGCCAGTGTTATGTTTTTGTTATCTATAACATTTTGCAGTGTGGACCTTTCTACTTATGTTTTAGCTAACTAGTACCCTCAGCAGCCTACCAGAAAAGAATGGCCACATGGAAACATTTCTTGTTTTCTTTAAATTTAAAATGTGTGTGTGTGTGTGTTTTAATGTAAAGAAACTGCAGAAACATAATTGTTCCTTGTTAATATTTGTCATCATGTAATGACGTAGTTTAATGTAGTGTTGTTTTGTGTTGCACCATGTGTTGATAGAGATCTGATTTAACATTAACAGTATTTTGTATTTTCACTGACTGGCTCACAAAATATATTTTAATGCTATTAAATATTCCACTTGTGCACTGCATCCAACATGATCATTATTTGAAGGCCGTTGTTGAGAGCTGAAATCCACAAATATGATTTCTGTTTCCTTGTATTAAACGAAGGCATAAAAGTCATTGTCATTACTTTTGTTTAATGTTACTATTTACAGCTTCAGAAATGTAATGTTGAACATTACAAGAATGTTATATAAAAATTTGGGTAATGTTGGTGTGAATTTATATTTACCAACTCATTTTAAAAAAAGTAACTTAATGTAGATATAAGAAAATAAGAAATCCACATGAGGCAGTTCCTCCAACGCCTACTGGAAAATAGGCTGTTTGTGAAGGGGAGGAAGCATGAATTTCATGTGGACTCGGTGGCCTTTCTGGGGTATATTATCGAGCGGGGTAACCTGAAACCTGACCCAGTAAAGGTACAAGCTGTGCTCGAATGGCCCGAACCCACTGACCTCCAACAGCTCCAGCGTTTTTCTCGGGTTTGCCAACTTTTATCGCCGGTTTATAAGGGACTTTAGCAAAATCTCTCTGCTAGATTAACTTCTCCCAAAGTTTCCTTTCAGTGGGTTCAGCCTGTACGAAAAGCCTTCTCCCATCTCAAGGAGCGGTTTGCCACGGCTCCTATTGTACGACAGCCAGATCTCCACAGTTGTCCACAATTCATGGTGGAGGTGGATGTATCAGACTACGGGGTGGGGGTGGTCCTGTCACAACGGAGAGATGGTAAGCTCCACCCATGTGCTTTTTACTTTCATCGCCTCTCCCCTGAAGAAGAAGGATCTGATCCCGGACCGGTTCTCCCCGCCTCCTGCTCAGTCGAGGCAGTAACCTGGGAGATCGAGTCACTTATCCGGGAGGCACAAGAAACCGACCCCGACCCTGGGTCTGGCCCACCGGGGCGGCTTTTCGTCCCTGCCTCCGTCCAATCGCAGGTACTCCGGTGGGCTCACACAGCATGTTTTACCTGCCACCCCGGGGTCCACCACACCACGTCCTTCCTTCAGTGCTACTTCTGGTAGCCCACACTGGCAAAGGACACCAGACAGTATGTGACCATCTGCACTGTTGACCATCTGCATTTGTTGACGTGACAGTGTGCAGAGTCCTGTAATTGTAGTGAGTGTGTAGTGGTGTTTATAGAATGTCAGCAGTTCAAAAGTCTGATGGCTTGTGGGTAAAAACTGTCCCTGTGTCTGGTAGTGCAGGTCTGGATGCTCCTGAACCGCCTGCCGGACGGCAGGAGTGTGAAAAGTCTGTGGCTGGGGTGGCTGGGATCAGAGAGGATCCGCTGTGTCTTCCTCATGCAGCGCTGTCTGTAGAGATCCGGCATGGCTGGCAGTTCAGTCCTAGTGATGCGCTGTGCTGATCTCACCACCCTCTGCAGAGCTTTTTGGTCCAGAGCATTACAGCTGCCGTACCAAGTGGTGATGCAGCCAGTCAGAATACTTTCAATGGTGCATCGATAGAAGTTTGCAAGTATTCTGGGGTTCATGCCGAATCTTCTCAGGCGCCGCAGGAAGAAGAGCCGCTGTCTTGCTGCTTTTGATCACCATG
>VUQG01019733.1:0-17602 GCA_015106755.1 Etia nguti | reverse complement strand
TTTTTCTTAATTGAAAAAAAAAAAAAAAAAAAAAACCTGAAAAAAAAAAAAAAAAAGGGGGGGGGGGAGCAAGGGCAGGATTGATTTACTCGCTGTATTGGTAAATATGACCACGTGATCCATGTAACCAATCCCTGTAGATGCGGGCCAGCAAAAATACTATGATTGTTCATAAAGGGAAGCTTCCCGTAACAGTGCAACCCTTATTATATGAGTAGGAAGCCATCAAAAATGTCTTCCAGTGGCACTCTCAGTAACTGCTATGTGGACGCTATAATGGGGCAGGAGCCGGAGGATGTGTACGGTGCTCGCTTTATTCAGGCTCCACACGCGATGACCCCGAGGCCGTCAGGTGCTGGGGACAACGCAGACTTTTCCTCGTGTAATTTTGCACCGAAATCCGCCGTTTTCTCGTCGTCCTGGTCCTCAGTTCATCCTCAGGGGATTTATCATCCATATGTGCACCACCACCACCACCACCAGTCCCATCTGCCTGCGTCGGACGGGAGATACGTTAGCGTCCGACCGTGGATGGACTCCATTTCGAACCACGTTTCGTTCGCCGGATTCCCCTCCAGCAGTCGGTCGTACGGGACAAAGCCAGAGGTCTTGCCAGCTAAATCTTCAGATTGTGACACGTTGGAAGCGCAGGCTCGGCCGCTCGCTGGCGAATTCACGTGTGGAGTATCGGAGTGTCCAGAAAAAGCAGCCAAAGAGCACAGTGGAAGTGAGCTTTCGAGCCACAGCGAACCCAAAGAGGAAAAACAAAAACTTGACCCAAGTAAGTAAACGAAATAGCCAGTGCTGATTTACAACCTTAAGAACTGTATGAGCCGGGTGTGTAAAACTGGAGGTTTTACTAACCTATAAAAGTGTCTCGTACTATACTGTTGCTCCGAAAGGGGAGAACCCGCCCTACAAGGGTTATTGCAGGGAATCTAATGTTTTCCATGTCACAAATAGATACACAACTTACTATTTCGATAAGATTGCATCTAAGGAGACTTTATACCTAAGTACAGATCTGATTTATTCCCCTCTGTTGGTGCACGGGGGCAATCAGTACAAACAGGAAATCATGTAATCGAAATGGTCCTCTTTGGACATAAGCAACAGTTCTCATTTTCTTTTGCTTCAATGAAACCGACAGCAAGTCTTTGAGCCCCATTTCGGGAAAAACAATGGCTACAGTTTATTAAAGTTTACAATTTAAAAAGGGAAGAAAAAAACAAACAAACAATTAATCACATGTGTATTTACTTTATGTGCTTTTAGGTAACCCTGCAGCAAATTGGATTCATGCACGCTCGACGAGAAAGAAGCGATGTCCCTACACAAAATATCAGACTTTAGAGCTAGAGAAGGAGTTCCTCTACAACATGTATTTGACAAGAGACCGGCGCTATGAAGTCGCTCGCATACTCAGTTTAACGGAGAGACAAGTGAAGATCTGGTTCCAGAACAGGAGGATGAAAATGAAGAAGATGAACAGAGAGAGGAACGGCAAGGAGCAGCTATAAGTCCGGTGCTGGTGCCGTTTCACACATTCTGGCGTTTGTACCAAGGAAGCCATGTGAACAATTATAATGATTTTTGGTAGGAGCCTCCTTAGCCTTGTTAATTTTTTTTTAAATTTTAAATTTAAATTTAAATTTAATTTTTTTTAAAAACTTTTATTAAGTGTCAGTGTTCTGAGGTTATTTGGCCAAATATGCATCACACGTGCAAAGAAATTGTCTCGATGAGACCCACAGAGGATCTGTCGAACAATGTTTCAAGCCAACTGAAAGTTTTACGCAACAAAGTGGGATGTTTACGCAGCAGGAAACATGTATGTGTATTGCTGTTATTTGGAGTTGTATATATATATATATATATATATATAAAAAGAATTCAGAGCAACTACTTCGACTGCTGTCTATGTCACTACACACACGGGACGCAGTTTCAGTAAAGCCAGAATTTACCCAGTTTGAATGACTTTTTGCTTAAAATCTTTGTTTTTACAACTCGCTAAATTATTTTTTTTAGGCTTTCTTACAGTTCATGACAAGGTGCCATGTTTGGGAAAGGAAAAATCTCCCTTTGGTCTAAATCAAAAATAAATGCATAAAGATTGTTTTTCCTTTATTCGTGTTTTTGACATGCTGACGTAAGCACTTTGATTCAGTTCTTTAATTTATTTGTATTAGACCAAAACATATCCCCTAAGGCCTTACTTACCCAAATGCGGTTTATCGAGGCCATGTAACCTAAAAGAGAACCGCACTATTTAACCTAATATTCAATATGTAATAGCTGGATGTTCTTATTAGCAGCCCTGATATTAAAATTTTATTAAAACCCCAATAAATATTATTTTAAAAATCTTTAAGAATAACTTTAAAAAACAGAAGATTGTAGTGTTTTTTGAAAAGTAGTGCTCCAAGTCATAAAATGTTTGCTATTGGGAGAGGTGTTGCGGCGAATTTCCAATTTATGGTCCAACTTGTACGAACAATTACTTTAAAGCAGGAAGAACCGCGCTCCAATAAAGCTATAGAAATGGCTAGACGTCTGGCCTAAATTACTTTATGGGCCTGGCCAGTAATTACGCTCTCCTTTGAAAAGCCCCTTTTCCTGGGTGTTTGCGTCTGTTGCTGACAAACAGAGTGTAGACACTTTTCCATGGGGTGTCTGGTCGATGAATTGTTTTAGAGGAAATCACCCCCACCTTAATGGTCACGTGTATTCATCAATTGCACTTCCCACCGATGGGAAAAAAAAAAAAACCTTAACTTTGACTGCTGTGTGGTGCAGTCTTATCTTCATTTGGACCGTGTACTGAAATGGTCAAGAAGAGCACGTGTCTTAATTGTACTTCACGGGCATGATCTAACACGTTTTGTTTTTCTTTGTTCTTAAACTTGAAAACACCTTCAGTGGAACTTGTTGATTAAAACAGAAATCCAGAAAGTTGCAGATCTAAAAACAATCTGTTTCCCTTTACTGGAGCTTCAGGGCCCCTGGAAAGAGTACTGGGAGCGCTAGAGGGCGATGTTGTCCTTTAAGTCTCAGCTAAAGCAGCCCATTCACAGCTGGAACACGTAGACAAGGCGAGGGCCATACCATTGTCCATGTTTTTACTGATTTATATCATAAACGTCTTATGTCCTGATGAACGTGTGTTAAGAAGAGCGCGCTACTTTTAACAGTTACAAACCTGAAAGCCCCATTTTTCTAATCGGTTATTGCAGCAGGCTTATGCTGATTTTGAAATCTCCTGACAGCTCCCAGGCCCCATATTTCAACAATATGTCACACATTTGCACAAAGGAGAAGCCAAATTTAATCGTTAGAGAGAAGGCTTTCTGAAGGCAGAAGCAGACTCAGCCCACCGTGTAAATGCAGAGAAAATAACAACAGAGACACTGAACTTTCACAGACGGGTTTTTTTTTCCTTTAAAGGGCATGTCTCTGAGCCTCGTCGTTTTATTATTATTAGCCTGCTATTGTTATTGTTAAATAACCAGCGAAGTAGCCTGTCGTTTTTAGACTGTGCCGCAATGTCCTGCTTGTTGTGATACTATTAATAATATTACTAATACTTAAAATGTAAACTGTAGTGCTGTCTGTTTCATTAAAGCTTCACAAAGCTCACATTAAAACAAATAATTGCAGTTTAAAAATGGCATCAATTCACTGACAATAAAACACATCAAGCACACTCAGATTTAGCTTTCTTTTTATATATAAATCCAAGTTGTTTTGTATTATTTATACACCTTTTACCATCATTTCATGAAATAAAATGCAGCTTATCTGTCTTCTGCTTTGTGCGTTTTAGCGCAGTTATGCAGGCGTAAAGAGATGTGGCAGCACATACTGCTGTGAGGAGATAGAGTAAACATTACTTTAGTAATCACTAATGAAATGCCTGAATACACGTTCAACTTGGGGTTTTTTGTTTTTTGTTTTTTTGAGAATACACTGTTTACACACACGAGGACTGAATCGAACTCTTTCTCTGCAATGGAAGCTGCTTACCCTTTAAATAATACTAATAGTTAGTGACTGTACTGGTTCAATTACTCGTTCAAAGGAGAATAATAGACCTAGAAGGAACATGGGAGTAACATTTTAGTAAGTCTGACGCTATTGTGCACAATCACTACAGCAGGACAAAAACAGCAGAACAGGCCTTCTTCTATTAGATTTTTTATATATAGAGAGATAGTGTGTGTGTGTGTGTGTGTGTGTGTGTGTGTGTGTGTGTGTGTGTGTGTGTGTGTGTGTGTGTGTGTCTTTGTTCACATACCGTGAACAGGGCCAGCTTTTTAGTGAGCACTGCCCTGCATTCATACTTTTCCCGTATTAATGTCAAGCATTTAGGCCAAGATAATGACGGTAATTAAAAAAAAATAATAATAATGTGATGACTTTATTAGAAACAAAATGACGTAAGACACGTAATACATCTATTTTATTTTATTTTATTTTATTTTATTTTATTTTATTTTATTTTATTTTATTTTATTTTATTTTATTTTATTGTTGGGAGAACTGTGTGGACATTAAAAAAAGAAGAAAAGAAGAAGACGAAAAGAAAAGAAAAGACGAAATGTAAAATTTGAATTTTGAAGTTCGCTGGCAGGAATGCATTTTAATGTCTTCTCTCCCCCACTCGTCCCAATATAATTTTAGATTTTTAAAATATTTTTTTCATTGATTTATTCTCAAAAATATGCTTATGAATTTAACCGCTTTTGTTTTCCATCAGTATATTTTCATAACGAATGCAACGAAACAAGCTTGGAATATGACTATTTAGTCTAGATCCTCATTACATTCAACAGAACCTCAACGTTACACGGTGTTTCTCTGAGAATAGAGCTGCGGATGAATATAGAATGACAATGCGGAGGAACACTAAATGACACTTCTCCAAAAGCGCATGAAACACTGCGGTTTGATAAAAGCGTGGGTAGGCAGCTTCTGGCTGATCAGGAGTAATGTGACGAGCAATTTGTAGTTCAGAATGGGTCACAAAGATAGATACAGTCAGTGTGCTTGGCAAATAATAACACAAGTTTGCCCGTGAACATTAACTGAGTTCACCCCCCTTTTTAATCTTTAGTTTCTTGAAGGCAGACTTTGACATGATTCCAGGATCTGAATTTATGTCTCTGAGAAAATCAGTGTCGGCCTATCAATAAGCATGCAGCACTAAAACTGTCAGTGAAACTCACTTGGCAAAAGAAGGAGAAAAGAAGAAGAAGAAGAAGAAGAAGAAGAAGAAGAAGAAGAAGAAGAAGAAGAAGAAGAAGAAGAAAACGATTTTAAAACTTTGCAAAGGCTTATTTGTCGTTTGGAGAATAACTGATAAGTGATTGGTTAATTTATGAATTTATAATTTAATATTATGTGGCATGCGGAAATGCTTGCGCAAACAAAGAGGCGCCGACATACAGTGAAAAAATGACATTGATATGCCCCATATGTGTGTGTGTGTGTGTGTGTGTGTGTGCCTACATAGATAGATCGATCGATAGATTAAAAGTAAAGTAAAACTGCATCAGTCTATTTCCCTTTAAAAGAAAGGCCTTCAAGTATAGTCCACATTGGACTAATACATTACAATAACATCATAGACGCAATGCAATGTGATTCAACAAATCCTGAGGTCTTGCATCTTTCTCCCTCTTTCACAGGGACACACACAGGGAGAGAGAAAAGAGAGGGAGCTATAAGACAGGAAACCAGAGCCATAGCTCGGGCTAGCCTGACTATAAATCGCACAGTGCTTTCTCTGGCGTGCCACCAGATGAACGAGAATGAAATACATGAAATTCCTCTTTGGTGCAGTCGTAGACACATGTGCAGAGACTGCATGCAGTTGCAGTATTTAGGTCTTTAAGTGTCGAGTTTCAATTACACGAAAAAACTTTCACACCATAGTGTATCTCTGTCTCTAATAATAAACAGCAGCTGCTCTGTAAGAGCGTGGAAAAAAGATGCTGATATGCAATATCATTTGGAAACACAAAAGTCCCGCATCCGTCTAAAATCTGTCCTCCAGGACAATGACTGAACATCCACGGGAAAAGGCCGGCGACAAAGCGTTAGACTTTTAATGAGGAAAAAAAGGTGTAAATTATACTTGCTGGTTTTATTGTGTGGCGTTTACTAACATCTGCTGCGCAGGCCGTGAACTCACAACTGAAAAATAAAATAAAGGCACAAAGTTGTTCTGTATTTTATACAAGACATATTTGGTTTCTCAAAAGATTGTTTCATAAAATCTCAAATTTCCACAAAACCTTAAACATCAACGTGTTCTATAGCACATTATGTATTTTAACACTGTAATATCCAAACCTCGCTTCAGTTTGATTTTGCCACATATTTTACAAAAACAGATGAATCTCATATACTTAATCAGACTCGTTTATCGGTTGTTCTGTACATTTTGCATGAAGTTTTAGATTTTTGAGTGATACAAACAACAACAGAAAAAAAGCAGGGGGGAAAAGCTCTTGCCTGGGGGACCTGGTGGGGCTTCTGCTATTATGCGCAAAGATGGGGAGAATTGCTGCAGTCCAAATTCCTTTTTGTGAGGGGACAATTTACAACTTGGTAATAGACCTTTTTATGTGCCTCCATCGCCTGTCATTGGATGCCACTGGTCATGTGCGAGAGGCAAACGTCTTCATGGCCCTTTTCCTGATTTCCCTGGCGATTTCCCCCCACTGCATTCTGTATCACGTTGTCTATGGTGTTAAACCGATACACCACGGTCTGCTCTCTTAAAAATCTCCTGCCATTCGTTTCATAATTGTCTGATCAGCGCATATTTTCGTGGCGCTGCGTCGTTTGTTTAATTTATTTATTTTTTTACTGGATGACAAGAGAAGCGTTTCAACTTTATCCACATCCCTCCTTCTCCGTTCACAGAGCTGTGCTGGCTCTTTCAAGCAAAATGCACTGCCTGAGCAAACTTCAAAGAGCAAGCATGGAGTACCTCACCGCCATAGGTAAGATTTCTTGTGCGATAATGGCGTTTATTAGTTGGGCATGTGTGGAAGCATGTAAAGTTTGACAGCTTCCTGTTTCATTGGTCATGTAAATGAGCTGCAAGGTAATGGCACTCAGGTAATTTGGTGAAGTCACATGTTGCTGGGTGTGTTGGGATTGATTTTTTTTTGTTTTTAGACATTTTCAGTAACAGAAGACTGGGCATTATATTATAATGATTAACAAACGCCCGTTTAGCCGGCAAGTAGCCTTTTATAATGCAACAACAACAGAGAAATATTTAAGAAAATATCATATGGATTTCAAGACGTTTCATCATGTTTATTGATGCCTTTTTAAAGCCTTAAATGCACAAATAGAAGTTGTTTCTGAGGTCACAGATGGTGATGTGTGAGCTGTGTTTTTGATGCAGAGAAGTTTTTTTTCCACTGTGCACTGCAAAAGAGCTTGGTCTTTAACCGGTCATTCCTTATTTTGCTTTCAATGTAAAGCTATTGGTTGTAGACAGATCCCCATTCCATCAGCTTCTACGAATAATTGTAGCTTTATCATCCCACATCTCTCAACCTGCTAGAAAATCTGTATTAGCGTATTCAGGCCACCATATTCCATCACACCGTTTGGCCTTGTATGCTGATAAATGCGGGATTATACTCGAGGCAAAATTCAGTTCAATTGCTTTATTGAACGTATACAAAGCCTGGCAGCAAAAGTTCAGTTTTCCTACTTGTTTTCAGCTGCCTGGAGATGAGGCCGACTGAACAAAGACAGTATTTCACTGTTGCCTGACAGGCAGCTGCGAAAGTATTTACAGCCTTACTGCAATGCGGCAAAATGGACCCTGAAAGACAGGCACAAGCAGAAGCCTGAGAGAATTACATAGGACTCCGTCATGATTTTTTAAATTTTGACAGTGTAAAAAAAGATCACACGTTTTTTAAGCGTTTTTTTTTTTGTAATGCACATAATTATTTAGTATATGTGTGACCGCAGGCCCTGCACTAATATTTTTATTAGTTTCCATAAATGGATTTCCTCCTTTCACTCCTACTCAGATCCTCTCAGACATCCAGACTGTCTAGACCTTTTAGCAACAGACTCAGTAGCTATATCATATAATATATTTTGTGAGATGTTTTGTTTTGTTTGTTTGTTTTTTTTTGCTCAAGCCAAACTATGTGAACCTAAATGTGCTGTCATTTGCCTGCTATTTAATAGTTTTCATAGTTTTTTCGTTTCCACTTAGATAAATGATGCTTTCATTAACAATGTTACGTATGAGTCATCACAACAACATCAGGATTTTCCATTTCAACATCTACTCTGCAGTTTATTCTTATAAATATTCCCATTATGGTCTTTTTCTAAAAAATGTTCAGTCTACAAATACAAGAAAATCATTTTTAAATATTTAGATATAAAATTGCTTTGGTAATTATTCTGAATTCATATAATTTGTTTAAAGAGCTTGAGTAGACCCAGTTTTGAATTAACCTACATTAGGCTACTTGCTTTAGAAGGAGTAATTTAGAAGAGTAATTGAGCAAATTCTGAAATCAGTGGTCCGCATACCAACAGTAAATCTCCTCTCCCCTCCTTCAAAACTCCATCAATAGTTTGATGAAACACAGCATTGGGTGAAATAACTGGTTTGTGTATGTTTTATATATTTATTTATTTTTGTATTTATTACAGTGGAACTGTGGAGAGGCCTTTATCATGCCAGCAGAAGGCGCTGTTGCCCAACAGTCAGCCTCTCTGGTCCCATTTAGCAATCCTTTTACTAGCATGCTCTTTGGTGCTGTGAGTAGCTGAGGCGGGAATCACGTGATCCAGTTCTTTTTCTGAAAGTTGTTTTGGTGCCAGAAAAGTCAACCATGTGGCACTCATGGGCACTAGATACGTTAAAGGCTGTTATCAAATGAGATCAGCCATTAAGATTGTACAATGGTTCACTTTGTGCTGCTTTGGATATCCTCCAAATATTCATGTCTGTCATCTTTCCCCAGCAAACAGTCATTCAATAATCGTAAACTGTGTCCTCGTGATAAACAGGATGATTCAATTAAAACGACTTTATTTACAAGCTCAAAAAAGTTCGTGGAAACATGCAAACTAAAAGCAGGGCTATGTGTAGGCAGAATTTGTATCTCCAAGGGAGGAAAAGCTTTTATGAGGACATCCATGTAAGAAAATTACAACTCTCTCATCTGCTGCCCTCACATTTATTATACCTGCCGCACTGTGGCAGCCACCCAAACCTCAACATGATCTGCTCTCCCCGGTTAGGTCAGAGCAGGGAAGGAGGAGGGGCAAAAGGCATTGCACTCTGGGATTGGCCCGGAAGAATGAATGACATCAGTCCTTTTGTGACAGGTTCACTGGACAGAAAAAAAAATGTATTCGGGCACCAATCAGTGACGCGTAGTGGTGCATTTGTTAACACTTCAAAAGGCGTCAAATTTCAGGAGATTTAAATATTGAAATTCTCGATTTCAGTAGGTTGGATTACATCACACCTCTGTATTAAAATTATTAAAATTAATATTTAAGATAACAAGGATACTTTGGTGTTTGTTCATGGAAGTTTAAAGCTCGCACATATTTTTTCCCTCCAGTCTTCACGGTGGGAATAAAACATGGTATTCTGTCACTGCTCGCTCTTTTACCACTTTCTGTTGTGACTCTTACAAAATCCCTTCCGCTTCCCTGCTTCCTCATTTCCACGACTTTTCCTCAGTGCACATCAGTGCAATCGCTATTATTGAGTAAGTGCAACTTTCAGGGTTATTTATGGGCCTGCGCCCTGTTGTGAATGGCTGTGAGGAAACACGTGATGCCATTAAACTTTGTTTTATGGCCTGGGACTTGACAAGCCAAAATATAATTCTCATTGTGTATTAGTAAGACAGTCCAGATGGAATAGAGCCTCAATTGACATGGAACTCTACCGGACTGACTTTTTCCCTTCAGCATGGATGCGTTTGTTGGACTGCGTGTCATCTGTTGCGGTTTCCGCGGTAAGCTGCGTTTTATCATTATGCTCGTGGTATGGGCGTGTGATGTCACATGCGTAATGCTCAGGCTAAACTGTTTCCTGCCTGTAAAGCTGCAGTGCATGCTCGGTAACTTTTAGACGGTGTGCTCTTCTGATGAAGTTGTGTTCAAGCTTATTACTTGTTTGATTTGTTTTGAAAAACTTTTATGGATCTATTAAGCTTTCACTTTTTAAAAAAAAAAAAGTGTTATTGGTCTGATTTGCTCCACATCATCTTCTTCATCCTCCTCTTTTGGTTCTGCTTCTTTGTTTGGTCTTCTTAAAGCTGTTTGATGATCTTGTGCAGTTAACTTGAGATTTTAATCTAAGGAATTTTACTTTAAATTGCAGAGGATTTTTTTTTTTAAATTTCCTGCTGTGTCCATCTGTTAAGCTGCACATTTCTTCACCCACAATTCGTTTGCTAGATAACGTCATCTTTTAAATCACACAGAAATGTTTTGTTTTTTTTTAAACAGCACTGGTTTCACAAGAAAATCAGTTTTAAGTCTTTACATGATGTGGATTTTCTTTTTTCATGATTCACCCCAGGCCTGGCGCGTTTCTAACTGCAGGCCTTTAAATTATTAATTTCGTCACTCTTTGTTAGAAATCCAGTCTTGTAATGGTTGTATGTTTGATCCAAGCTTCAAAGAGAATTTAGCCTTTATTTTGTATTACTATCAGACAAAAAAACCCCCCAAAAAACAAACACTTTACTACGTTGTGTGAAAATTAAGCAGGCCTGGTGTTTTCTGTAGCTTTCAAATCCTCAGCTGATGGTTTACAAAATCGAAAACAAATATCTGTGAATGTAATGAAGAAAGAGTCGAGCTGGAGACTAGTTGGCCATTGGTTTAACACGAGCTGCCAGGAAACGCTGACTTTATCATTCTTTTGTTGGGAAACTCGGCTTTGACCCGTCACAAGGACCGGCAGGGTCAGGTGAAAGGCAGGTCAGGCTGTCTAATAAATTCTGAAACGTGAAGTGCAAGGACGTTTAAAATAAATAAATAAATTATGCACTCATCATTTAATTGAGGCCATAACGAATACTTTGTGTTTTTTTGTTGGTATTTTAGCGGAAATTTTCCAGCTCAAATCACAGCACATATATGTACACATACATACTACACGCAGGCCTACATATTCGTTAAAGGAGCTCCAGCACAAAGCGTCACACTGATTTTACATTTTAGTGCTTTATGTTTCATTTCTATTTATTAAAGGCCTGTTTTACAAGGTTGGTGCAAGCCAATAATATTCCCTATTATATTACACTGGACCGTTTACATCATCTGTCAAATAATTAGCCAGGAATTAATATTATAGGAATTAATTTTTCTTATTAAAGAAGAAAACATGGCCTGTGTGTTAGGCACAGTTGCTTTTTAAGCCCTTTCAGAGCTGAGATGCAATTATTGTGTCACATTTTGGACAAGGAAGAAACATGTCATAAATTCAAATTACTGTCTCGTTGCTTAAATACTGACTCAAAGTTTTCAGGGTTTGCTATATTTTCTCCCCATCAGCGTTATTTTTCTTAGTATAGACGTAATGATATGAAATTAGCTCACTCGCATGGTGATGTAGTGTCCTCGAAAAAAAAAAGTGTATTATTTTTGCTAGACCCGCTCAGTTTTGGGGAATCTGTCTTGATCACGCCCAGCTTTAACTAATTTAATTTGTAGAGGAAGCTCGGTGTAGGGCTTGAGGTGGTCTCCATGGCAGTTAGTTAAGGTCTGACGACTTGGTAAACTTTTGCACCCTTTGAGCTGTCAGCAGCAGCAAAAATAATTAAACTTTTTGATAAGTTTGTAAATGATTTGGGTTGACCTCGGTGGCCTCCAGCCCGTAGCATCTTTTGGACAGCGGAGGTAGGAAACCCATGTATTAGCCGGCAAGTGTTCAGGGGTTTATAACGTTGCTCGGTTGTTTGACGGAGGCTTAACTTTAAATCTGAGCTGACAGTTTTTAAAAGTGGAAGGTCTTTTATGGATTTATGGTGTTTGAAGAAGTTTCTTGTCTTCCTGTGAACTTGGGCTGTAGCCTGATGAAGAGAAGAAGATCTTCTGCGTTGAAAGCTGGGCTGACCTCAGTTAGTAGCTGTTTTTTCATTTACTTTACGCTTGTCATTTGCTTAAGATTGACGGGAATACCCAGGGCAGAGGTAGTCTGTAGCCTATAGGTTTTTCTTTTTTTCTTTCTTTCTGTCTTTTGTTTTCTTCTTTTTTTGGAAGCCTTGTCAGCCAGCAACTGACAAGGCTTCTAGGGTTTCGTTTCCTACTTTATACTGTAGGGAAGGGAAATAAATTAAAAAGGAAATGCCGTGGCTAAAACAAAGGAAATAGGGCACTCCGGAGTGATTATAGCCTATAAAAGTATGTGTGTGTCCCTGGGTTTTTAATTCATGCCTCTTATTTTCTTATGCAACCCCAGCTTCTTTGATGGTTTTGGTTTATTCTTATTGTGAGCCACTTTGTTAATTTTATTAGTCTAGAGTGCTGCACAAAGAAAACGTGATGTGGTTTAGGGGCTAAAATTGGGCAGCATCGCTTCCCGTCGTCTATATATACCCTGTAGAACCGAATTTGTGTGATGAAACCAGATTCACAGATTCGATTCTAGGGGAGTATATGGTCGATGAAAAAACTTCGATTTATTGACTTTACTGCCATCGTTATCGGGCATTTGAAGCCTAATGTGCTTCCAGTTGTTACATTAACAGTGTTGGTTTATGAGTGAGAGTAAATCTGACAACACCACATTCCTCATAAGAGGTCGTGCTGTAACTCTGTAGGCTTAAAGGAAATCTAATATGAAATGTTGCACGTGGAAATAAACATTGGAAGGTGTCTCTATTCCTGTTTGGCTCGCTGTGCTTTGCATGAAATACCAAATGAATTTACTAAATGAAACCAAGCCACAGACACTCCAGCTGTAGCTCTTTTTTCTCTCTTGTGGGCAGTTTCTGTCTCTACATTATTGATTCCCAGAGACTGCTGCTGCTGGCCAATAGGCTCCTGAGACAGATTTTTTTTTTTTTTTGTTCAAAGGGATGGGAGCAGATGAAGTGATGAGATTCGTGTAACTTTTGGATGACCCCTTCTTGACAAAGACAATGTCCATCAATTGTCCTCACTCATTATTCGCTGTCTTTATGCCAAGGGGCTTTTTGTATCTTTTGTTGGTTTCTCTGTTGAACACCATGCTTTTAAGTTAGACTTTAGTAACCAGAAATCAGCTTTGATGAAACATCAGAATGCACAAAAGACAATTCCCTATTTGCAATACTCTATTTTGTTTTTCACAAGTTTCGTAAGTTCAATATTGTGCATATTTTTCCCTATTTTTGTCTATTTATTTATGTTTAAATCCTCATTTTCTGTCTTCCAAACACGTACGCAGATGTTTCAAGATAATATTTGGGTTTTTTCCATCAGGGTCTAATTTCGGTGTATCTTAACTTGGATAAAAATGCATTTAGTTGTATGTTTACCCGTGTTTGGACCCGCATCACCTCTATTGGCCGATCTGGTCACATGGTTCGCTAACTTTATTCAGTTGACACCAAGTAGGAGGGCTTTATGGAGGGAGGAAAAAAGACAACTCGAGAAAAATTAGTATTTTCTACCTTCAGAAATTAATGGCCATGAGTTCGTATATGGTGAACTCTAAGTATGTGGATCCCAAATTTCCTCCCTGCGAGGAATATTCACAGAATAACTATATACCTGAGCAGGGCTCCGACTACTACAGTCCATCGCAGGACACAGACTTTCAGCATCCAGGGATCTACCCACGGTCAAACTACACGGAGCAACCCTTCAGCTGCAACACTGTGCAGGACTCCACAGTGCAACCACGGGGTCATGTGCAAGAGAGATCCAGCCACCCGAGCCATTTTAGCGCACAGACTGAGCAGGGGACTCCGGTACAAGTGGCCGGACCCCGGACTTGTGGACAGCAGCAAAACACAAAGAGCCAAAATGGGATACAAGCCAAGCAGCCAGCAGTAGTTTACCCCTGGATGAAGAAAGTTCACGTAACTACTGGTAAGATTTCCTCTTTTTCTTCCTCTTCTTCCTCTACTGAGGGCTATAATCCAGAAATCATTCAGTATACTATTTATAGGAGTCTTTGAAGGGCCTCGCCAATTACACAAGTCATAAATTTTTATAGCCCAGGAAATAGGCCGCTAGGTGAGCGCCTAAAAGCTCCTGAAACACACACACTGGCCGGTGGAAATTGGGATGAAATCTAGAGCAAATCTGGTTAAATTTAGCTAAAATAATCCAGTGTTTCCCAGTGACAGATCCGTTTAAATTTCCTTAAAGTCTGAACTTTGATAGAGAAACTAATTTTCTTGTCCTGTATATGTTCTACCTGCATGCTGCATCGACCACATTTAGTGACTTTTGTTTGTTTCGTTTTGTTTTTCTTTTGTGTTCTTTCTCCCAGTGAATCCGGATTACACGGGATCTGAACCCAAGCGGTCCAGAACAGCTTACACCCGGCAGCAGGTTCTGGAGCTTGAAAAGGAGTTTCATTTTAACAGGTATCTGACCAGGCGGCGGAGGATTGAGATTGCCCACACTCTTTGTCTCTCCGAAAGGCAGATTAAAATCTGGTTTCAAAACAGACGGATGAAATGGAAGAAAGATCACAAACTACCCAACACCAAGGGCAGATCTGCACCAGTCTCCAACCATCTGCAGAGCATTCAGAAGGATAACCAGACTGATATCACAGCATTATAAGACAGGAAAGTGGTCCTGTCCTTAGAGATTAACTGTATATAAAAAAGACAAAAGTTGCATCTGACTTTTGCATGGACTGATGTCGTTTCTAGCCATTTTGTTTTTAATTTAACAAACATGACCCTCCAGCATTGTTGCCTCGAGTCTGAGTGAGAAAATCAATCGGTCTTTAAAACCGAGAGGTTTGCAAGCTGAGCCTCTTCTGTGTTCAAATTTCCTCAAAGAGACAGAAAAACGTCGAAATAAACTTTTCCTCCCCTCTTTTTCCGACGTTACCCCCTCTGAGGAGACATTTAACAAGCAGCCTCGGCCGGTTCAGTGGATTTAAACAAAGTGTCTCTGCTCTTCTCACGTGGATTCAGCTGATTTAAACAATGAAATATCTTTGATTAAAAACAAAACAGTGAGATCATTTCAAATTACACACACATACACAAAAGTTATTACAGCTTTCAGCACAGAAATTATTTTAGCCAATTGGAAAAATTCACATTAAACGCACAATATGTATGTATGTGTATATATATATATATATATATATATGTATACTTGAAGGAAATATTATTTGCATATAGAGCACGCCAAACACTCCTCAACCTTTTTCAAAAATCCCCGCTGAATCTTTTGTGACTTGTATGTTTTAACTTATTTTGTACAAAAAAAGCTTTGAAATTTTAAAATGTTATTTCCCAAACACAAGACATTCCTGTGTGCATACTATTCAGAGTGCCCTTATAAATCTTTCCTGACATCTTTGTAAACAGTGTACATTTTCAGAGGCTCTCTTGTGCCATTTAAAACTCTCTTATGAAAGATCATTTGTTCTTGCATGGCATCAAATTGATACTAGATGTTTCCAATCGGAAATAATCAAATCCTGGAGATTTAGGAGTATTTTGTTTTTTATTTTTCAGACGATTTCTGCGTCATTATTTATTTGTTTAAAAAAGTGTACATTTTTTCGTATAGCACACAATTTAATTAAACGTATTCGTTAAACCTTTATTATTCCGAAATATGTTTGAACTCTTGTGCGTTATTAGCATGGCCTTATGCAAAGTTTTAGTCTTAGTTAACATGGGAATTTTCCAGTTTTTTTTTTTTTTTTTCCCATTCACAACCAAGCTATCCGTGGGGCTCTTTCAGGTCATGTTTCAAGACAGATATTTCTTGTTTTATACCGTCTTTGTCCTCGGACAAAAAGCCAAGAAGCTCTCCCAGTATGTGGAGGTCTCCTTTCTGAAGTCTTCTTGACGAGAGAGTTGAAAAGGTATTTCAACCGAAGGTCGACAAAGCAGCAGTGGCAGGTTCATCCAGGGGACACATTTCAGCCGCAAGGACTGACCCCAGCACCCCTGACCCGCCGGACAGGCAGCATTTTCTCTCCCAGGCGCTGTTCGCTTTGCTTTGGAGGACTGTTCCACCCTTAAAAAAAAGAAAAAAAAGGCTAAAGCTGATTCAAAGTAAGAGCCGCTGAATTCCTCGTTTTACACGTGTTTAAACAGTATTTATACCAGGCGAAGCCCCCGAAAAGGTTCTGATTTGTGCGTTTGTCTCCTCATGTCTATATGCAATCTTTTCGTTTTTATTTTTGTACATGCTTTTTACCTTGTACGGTGCATTGAGATGTGAGAAGTATATTGAATAAAAAAATAAAGATTTCTACTGAATATGCATTTAAGTATTTGGGAGACTGTGTGTTCTGGGATCTTTATTTCCTGCACTCAAGATCGATTTTGATTTAGGAGAAATACATATATTTTTCCGACCCCGGGGTTATTTATTATTTCCCCGATAGCTTGAAATTTTAGAGTAACTTTTCTTTGTTTGCGTTATTTGGTGCCATTTGGTTTACGCTAGACGAAAAGCACAGCTTTTCTCCAAGTGTTTTTTCACCTAAGGGTTACAAGCGTGTGGAACCATATGGAACTAAAGGCCGCTTTTACAAAACATCTACAAATAGACCAAATGGCCAATGGATACACAAATTCTCCCTGTTGTCGTGACAGGTCCTAAATTTAAGCACACAAGTTTATTTTTATTATTTACAAAAATAAAATAAAATAGAAGAGGTCTTTTAGTTTGCCGTTTCATTTTACTCATGGGTTCGTAACAAAGCGAGAGCAAGCACTGCGCAAAAACCTCCCCTTAGAAAAAGCTCTTAGTTGGGATTATTTAATTAATTTATTATTATTTTTTGTGCCATAAAAACCACATTCAATGCGTAAAAGTTGTTAGATGAGTCTTTACTGTGCAGTGGAAGCACAAATTATCTCTAGTGGTCTCATAAGACTCAAATTGACAGGGAAAACTTGTTAAGAGGAGTTGGTCCTTCTCCAAGACTAATTCACGCCACATTTGTTAGAGTTGTTTTAGAACGAAGAAACAAACACCCAATAGCGCCGTATACTACTTTAGGGTATTAGAGAATACCTATATTCTGCGTATGGTTAATATTAATCCCCCCAACCCCCCATGATACACGAGCTGACACTTTATTGAGGATGATCCGCAGCAATACCGACCTTCGACCTCTTCACGTTACAGGATCAGCTCGGATACAAACAAAGTGACAATATGTATGTATTTGTAAAGACAACCTGCACCCAAACACTTTTCATCCCCAGTGACCACGGGCTGATCCCCACTGAGCACGTGCGTGCACCGCGCATAAACGTTTGTGTATACATAAAATGCAAGTTTGTCACACGGATGTGGAGAGAAGCAGAGACAAAGTGATGCTACCAATCCACCATCCTGCCAAAAATGATCTCCATATAGATGCTGAGGA
>VUQG01019732.1:0-17724 GCA_015106755.1 Etia nguti | reverse complement strand
AAGAAAAAAAAAAGGCATCAACAACATCTAAAGGAAATCACCAAAACAACACACACTACAGTTGCGAGCGACAATGGAAAAACGGGGCAAAAGAAAAACATTGCAGAGGTAGCCTGCAGACAAGCTTTCCTCAAGTGAAGCGGCGTGGCTGCTGCTGGTAAATATTTATGGAGTTGTCATGGGACCCGTCCCCGGCTCAGGATACTGTTTAAACAATCTCTATCTGAGCACCGGGAGGCAGACAGAGACACTGTATCATTACGGCTCCCATGCGGGCCCTTGTCACAACACCACACACTAGGCAAACAGTGGAGCCACGCCGGCATGAGGCGCAGCACAGCTAAAAATAGACGAGCAGGGCTTTGGAGAGCGACAAGGACTGGCGCTAGAGGTGAGCTCGGGTGTGCAAGTCCAGGTTTGGGGCCCACGGTTGGAGCTAGCTGACTGGGAGAGGAAAGGTAGGAAGAGCCTGGCAGAGCATCAAGGGCTGTGGCTGGAGGGATGTTTCCTACAGCAAATTATATATTCTTGCTCACAGTTTGCTGGCAGTTAGCAGATTTGGTATTGCACATCCACAAGAAACATAAAAAATAATGGAACTGCAGCAGACGCCAAGATATCATAATCTGGATACTCGTGAACTTTATGTGGATGTGTTGTAAGGACAAACATGCTGAAATAAAACAATGGGCGCCATTTGGAAAAATTCAGACTTTTAAAGTCATCAGATCCCAGCTGAGTGTAACTGCAGTCATTTAAGTTAAAAAAAAATCTACTCAGTGAATTTAAGCATCTCTTCATCATTATCATGAAGGTTTAACACAAGCAGCCTCAGAAATCAACATTCACACCTTTCTCATATCCTCGGTCCAGTTCTTCTCCATATAGTCTTACACCTGTGTAACAATCGTTGACCTCTGACACTCCTTAAGGTCAAGGTCACTGAGATTCATAACCGTCTAAGATTTTTAGTAGATGTACCTGTGGTATGAATTTGAAACTCCTACGTCACCAAGTGATCATCCAAGTTCATAAACTTGGATGATCACGCTACCTGCCCACCTGCCCGGCAGGGTGATGGCAATACCCCATGAGGCTTTTACGGCTGTGGGGTAAAAACCATAATCAGTATGACCATCACTCTTACTATATTTTCCAAATGTTTGCCCCCCAAAAAGCTCTGCTGCAAAAAATACAGGCGCTCAAAAGTACTGGAGTCAGAACTAGTTACTGTGGCTCTGGTTGTTTAGGTAACCATTGAACCTATTTACTGTCCCCTCACTTGTCAATCAGCCCCACCCATTGGTAGTCACATCAAACTCTTGACATGAAAAGTTGAGCCCATTTTGCATCACCGGCAGTTATGTCACATGACCCTGCTTGAAGCCGCTCAATGTCACTGAGTTTGTTTGCACCTTACTTTCACTGCATGGAGTAAACCACTATTTATTTTACTGGCCATAACAAACTTCTTTTTCCGTGGTCTGTGGTCGCTTGTGCTGTGTGTCAGTTGTATTTGTGTGACTGTTTACATTTGTCATTGTTAAAAGATGTTTTCATCAGGTCACTCTTGAAAAAGTGACTTTTACACGGATAAACGTGTATAAAAATAATACACATATAACTATTACCTATATATACCCATATTAGTGTTCAGTTTTTCAGGTATCTTATATCTCTTATTGACCTCTGAAGTGACTGTTGATGTTTTTTCTTTTCTTCAGCTATGAGGTTCAATTTCCTGCTGGATCTGCACACATGCAAGTCTTTTGATGGACTGATGAATGATAAAATGCTATTTTTGTTTTTCTAAAACTAACGATGCTCACATCCCTTTTATTTGCCCTTAATATATTTGCTTTTAACCAGTTCAAAGCTAATTTATGGTGGGTGTAAGTGGAAGTTAATGACCCTTAAAGGGGACCTCATCTGCTCATTTCCAGTTCCATGTTTTTATTCCTGGACTCTTAAAGAGTAGCTTTGGATGATTCACCGTTCAAAATGATTATTTATTTTATAGTGGGCCTTTCACTGCATCTGCTGTGTTTTAGTGCAAAAGAGGATGAAAACTGCTATACTGGAAAGGGAAAAAAAGGGCTGGAAAATGGGCAGTTTAAAATTAGCATAGAGGTGTTGACCAAGGAAGCCAAACGGAGCAGCAGATTGGTGATGCTGTTAAACTTGAAGTCTTGATAATAGATTTAGACTGTCAGTAACTGTCATCACCACCAGGTGTTATATCTACAGCCAGAGCAACAAGAGGGTGAAAAATGGATCTGGGCTCAGGGTTTGGCGCTGGGCCCTCAGGAGGAGAGCTCAGGCTCTGTGGCTCCTGAGCGGCTAAGAGCGCCTGGCTGACGACCGAGACCAGCTGGGAAGAGAAAAACTTTCTCGTAACATGAGAGTTTGCCCGGAAAAGAGCGGGCTTCCCTGCCCAGGGAACAATGACTTCAATGACTCCAAAAACATGAAAAATTAAACCCAAATATTTATGTTCTTCCATGATCCCACACATGCACGTGCACATGCTGCTAAAAATGTACTTCAAATTCCATTTGCAGATGCCGTGTGGGTTTATCACAAACAAAATGCGATAAGCCCACATGGCATCTGCCGTGTGTTAAAACCGCATGGCAGATGCCGTGTGATGATGATATATGATATGACATACATCCTGGGCTCATTTTCCAGTGAGACCCCAGTTGATGTATATGTGAACAATATACTTCCTTGATTCTTGGTTAGAGAAACTCCACAATTAAGCAATACAGGCAGGGCTGCAGAGTCTCTGCAGCAGTAAAGCTATGGTATACCTTGGTGGTTGATGGCAAATGCTGGGAGATAACACTTGAAGGGGACCAGCTCTTAGTTTAATCCCTTAACTAACAGTACACATAACAAAAGCAAAAGAAGAAACACACAGAAAAATCAAATTCAATAACCTCCACAGTGCCTTCACAGTGGTGCAAGATAGCAAAAGACATCTTTCCCTCAGAGTCATATATGTTCTCAATATGTTCTCATATGTTCTCAAAGAAATAAGACTTAAAGTAAGTAAAGTTTCCATCAGGTAACTCCCCTGTTACCGTCTGGTCCAAATCAGAGGCAGAGGAAGCCTAAGAGGCATGTACAGCTCAGCTGGTGGTTTGGTGAGCTCTTGGATTACCTGGATCCAAACTGAGGACCCATGGCAACCTACCAAATCACACTTTTTAATCATGCTGCCAGGAATTTATAAGCTAGTGACAGGCTCTAGGATGGTCTTGCCACTTCCTACTGTGTTTCAAACAGGTGCCTGCAAGTCAGTAGCTTTCAAAGCTTGCGATTTGGTCACTTACAGGTGTCAAAATGTGTACCACAGAGTGTTATACTGCATATGGGGCAGGGATAGCTCAGTAGGTAAAGTGTTGGCCCCGTGATCGGAAGGTCAGGGGTTCGATTCCCCTGAACGGCTACCCTGAGGTACCCCTGAGCAACGTACCATCCCTACACGCTGCTCCCCGGGCGCCCAATGGCAGCCCACTGCTTCACTGAGTGAATGGGTTAAATGCAGAGAGGAATTTCCCCACGGGGATCAATAAAGTATAAAGTATACATTATATGCTATAACACGATAACAACAGCATATCAGCTTTTCAACTGTTCATACTGTGGTGAAAGAACTGTAGCTCAAGGTTTTTATAACCAACTAAAACTAAACCAAAAATTAAAGATGAACCTGCCAGATCAGGTTCTATCAACTTTTTACATTTTATAATCTTAAAAATGCCCCCTTATCATAGCAGAATTATACATCCATCCACACATTTTCATCCACTTATCTAATTAATCATAAGGAGAAAGGTGAGGCAGTTTGGACCGGTCTATTACGGGGCTAAAATATGATGGTAGCCCAAATTCTTTGACAAGAAGTGTGATTAATGAGCAAAAGAAAACATTTTTGAGTATAAAAAGTACAAGATATATGTCAGAGCCCAATTTTTATGCCCTACTGTATATCTAAATGTATAGGAAAGTCCAATAACAACAGTCAGTCGATGACCTGATGCCCTCGTTTTAATTGTGAATGTAACTGTGTGAGTTGTGGATGTGGATTCTTATCATGAAGGTATCTCTCCTTCAGTGCATAGCTGCTATTGCATAACTGTTATGTACTTCATGTACACTTATTATCAGATCAGTTTAGGCAGTTGTGGCTCAGGAAGTAGAGCGTGTTGTTGTCTTATTATAAGGCTGGTGGCTGAATCTCCAGTTCCACGAGCCTGGATGCTCTTTAGGCAAGATACCTAACTCCGAATTAGTCATTAAAGGTATAGAATAAAGAGCTGTATACAAGATACAGAGTAAGTACCTACCCACTGTACACAACAATCATCTATGAAACCATTATTAACCAATGTACAGCTAACAGAAAATATTATTTGGTGGTGAGAGTCCCAACTCCACATGTTGCATCCTCTTTAAAGCACCCCCAACATGGGACATGGTCTCATGGCTACAACTGTGAGTGTCACAGGGGACTGGAGGCTCTCCCAGTTGGCATTTGGTAAGAAATTAATAAAAACTAAAAATCTCACAGAAACTACAGCTAACGGTGTAAAGTGACAAAGTCCACATAAAGACAAAGCTGTGTGTGAAGGGATCAAACATGGGACTTTTACCAATGAGTCTGGGTTTTGTGTCCCATGTGAATCTAAAAGTGAATGTGGAGTTTTTATTTTTAGACTTACTGGACTTATTATTTAAAAAAAATCTGTTGCCAAATGAGTATGGTTAGGTTTAGGTAAAAAAAAAAAAAAACCTGCTTGGTTAGGCTTAAGCACGAATACTACTTGGATTTGTTTAGGAAAAGTTCATGGGTTTGCATTAAAATAGACTCTTTCACAATCTTACCCATGTATTAAAAAGCCTTTCTGGCTTGGCTTTCAAGCAGAAAGCCCTGAAGGCAAAATTCTCCCACGTGTGGTGTTTCTTCCCAATCGGCAAAACTATGACATTGCAAAATGTGATCAGTCAGTTCCAGTGACGATGCTGTAGCAACGCTGACACCATTGTAGGGACAACATCACCAACACCAGCACATCTTCAGTTGTTTCTACGGTATATAGTGGTACTAATGTGATGTTTAATACTTGGTGGTTTTTAAGCTGATTAATGGATCAAAATTTAAATAAATATTTTCATTTTTTAAGTTACCTTTTCAAATATTATGTGGCTAAATCTTTTCCAGTTTGACCCTCTCTGGGTTTTGGTTGGAAAAAGAAAGAATTTGGAACATTTTCAATATTTATGACATTTTACACATGAAATAAAACAACATCTGAAAAATATAAAAGAAGATCATATGTGGTGGGTTAAAATTAACATGGCCACATGAACATAATGCAGATACTGTACATGCGCAAACATGCTGGAAGGTTGACTGAGGAATATAATCCCCTTACAGCCAAAAACCATGAGTCAGTCAATTAATTAGTTCAAGCACTTTGACAGAAAACTGGCAACAACTTTAATAATCCACTGACCAAAAAACCTCCAGATCAAGCTTCTGTAATGTGAGTTGTTGGTTTTTTTTTTCTTGGTTTCATTATGCTGGTATGCTAAATAAAAAATATATATGTGCTTTTATTTTGGAAAATGAAATGCAGTTTTTGCAAATATTTTGTTGAGCAAATGAATATTCTGCTTTCCCTTATTTTCTGTCAAATTCATAATGCTACAATGGTAGATACTAATATTAAACATAACAGCTCTTAAGGCTCAGTTTTCAGGTAGTATTCTGGTCTTGGATCTCTATGATCTCACAGATGGGATCTCCCTAATATCTAATGGGGTCATTAAATCTCAAATCATCAAATTTTTTAGAGTATTATCTGTTTAACCATCTCCGATTAGCCTAACAATTTTATTGTCCTAAGTTTAGATACAAACAATTTTTTTTGTAAAATTTAGTTTTCTGTCTTACTTTTCTTTTCTTTGTTTTTCTCACAAACAGCTTCTTTCCCTGGGTCATTCAGAATGTCATTAAACACTATCCCCCAACACCCCACCCCTGCCCACCCACCTCACCAATCTGAGCCATGGTCTGAGTAACCCCCATCACTCAGGTCAATCACACACAGACTCTATGTAGACTAAATCTTTTCTTTGCACTACTTCCAAGCACTTTGCAACTATTTTGTTCTCTATTGTGTGCCGTTCTCTTATGTTTTCTGATATATTTCAGGCCTGCTTATTGAACAAAATGAACAAAATGGTTAGTGAGGGTGGTCTCGATCTATGCAGCTACCTTTGGAAAAGCCTGGAAACTATACTAATTGTCGTCAAAACCATGTCTTTATTGATATATGCTGAGGATAAAACCTTGTCACTACGGTTACAGGGGAGGTCATTAAATGTTGTCTTTATAGGGGAAAGGGTTAAAGGAACATGAGCTAAAACAGCTTGTTTCAGATAGGAGGAATTCAGTCAACATCTAAATGTACATTATTCAGGCTTTAGCGCTCTCACTTCTCAGTCAGTGTGAATGGAGTGATGTCAACACTTTGCTTGCACTGCTCACACTAAAAAGTTCAAAGTTCAAGAGTTCAGCCAATCAAATCACATCATGAAAATATCATGGGAGTGAGATGGGCTTTTTGTGTAGTTCAGCATCAAAATCTAAGAGGCATTGATCTTTGCTTTAGCAATAAGCCTGCTCTATATGAACAAAGTTAGTAAGAGGGAGCTAACTAGTCCAACCTAACTGCTAATCAAGGCTTGGCTAGCTTGCCTTATGGGTGAGTATTTATTGTTCCTGATGATGACTGTACCAGCAATTATACTCCCACACGTGTCAGGTACACCCGTTGCAGTTGAAGCATCGACATGCGGGTTCTGCCTGACGGGCTGCACCGAGGTCGATGATAAGGATTATTTTGAAATGTGATTCATTACTTTACAGTCAAAGAATAAAATTATGAAGCTGGAATGAGCAGAATAAGTCACTGTTCACATATTATTGTTACAGCCCCCTTGTTTTGTATTGGTTGTTCGTTTGTAGTCAATGCCGCTCTTATTTTTTAGTTTGCTGAGGTTTTTCTGTAATAAAACCTTTCCGACTCTGATCTTCCCCAGTGAGACTCTCTTTTATGTTAGCCCTCTGACCCCTAGCAGAGTTGGGTGGTAACATTATAAATATGTCAGATAAATTATTGCAAATGAATTCCAATGTGTGGTATAGCATTTTCTCTGTATTATTGTATGGTGTTTACCTTACAATGTAAAGTACCTGGAGGCAAATGTTGTTGTGATTTGGCACAATATAAATAAAATTGAAATTAACTGAACTGAATTATAGCCACAAAGCCTAGATTCAGACAGTATTTACAAGCCTGTCTTTGTGCCCCTAAGTGGTACAGACAATGCCATCCAAATCTAATCTGTCCCAAGGTAAGAGGGTGATATTATCTCCCTTACGTAACAAGTTGCTATTGAATAATTGTTTTTGCAGAACTTGAGCTTGAATCAGATTAAACCCTGTCACTGAAGTTAGACTGAGCCCTATTATCTTGGTTGGCGTGGTTGAGCGGGATGGATGGTGGCTGTGGTGGTCGGGCACAACCTTCAGCTGCGGGTGTTGAGTCATAGCACGTGTGAGTCACTGATGGAGGGGTGTTTGGAAGAGGTGTGTGTGTTGGGGGGGGGGGGTTGGTAGGCTTAATGAGGCTTGCTGAGGAGCACTCACTGGTTGGATGGCTGGTTACTCCTGATAGGGCCCACAGAGACCAACAGCACAGGGACCTCATGGCCCATTAATGTGTGGAGAAAGCACGAAGGATGGAGGTTCACACTGGGCAAAATTCCAATGCAAACACTCGTTGTAACACCAGTGCCGGGCAAAGAACTCTCAAACTATACAAGCTGTACAAAGAAGCAGTGATATTGTTGTTAAAATACAGTTTGTGTAAATACCTGGAACTTATCAGGACTAAAATAACAGCCTCAAAAGTCAATAACAGGCATCAAATGTAATGCAGCTCAGCACTGCCCGCCGCAATGTACCATAAATCAGGCCAAAAGAAACAGAGCTCTGGTGACAAATTGTTTATAAAAGTTTATATAAAAAGGACAAATGTCACCCTGTGTGATGCAAGTTGCCATTTTTCCTGTAACTCACACAATCTACTGCGTTACCTTCTTCTTAACAGCTAATGATAAACACCTGTACTGCCAATGCAGAGAGAAACAGCACTGATCAAAGTATAGATATCAGCTTTAACTGTTTATTTGGAGCAAAGACCTGCCAAGAATAACTTGGCAGATATTTGCTGGTTCAGGTACTGAGGGCTAATACAAAAACACAGCCATAAAATAATAGACACACCTCTGTGCAGAAACATGCCCTTCTGTGGAACAGAGCAGACTCTATTTTGTTAGACCTTCATTCTTCTTGCCCGCTACAAACTCAAATTCAATATCAGACCAAGAGATCTACAAAAAAATGCTAAGAATGTAAGTGGATCTCACAAAAAAAGTCTTTAATTTATCTCAGAACAATGGTCCAGCAGTCCAATGGTAATGAAGAAACATGAATATGAAAACAACCCTCGATTAAAAGCAACGACACGTGTGACGAGTAACTAGACAATGAAAACGTTAGCAGGCTTTAAACTAATTATTCTGTTTTGTTTTTTTAATGTACAGCACAAGTTAAAACAACAAAGAAACAACTGTTATGTTACAAGGAAACATACAACTACAGCAACCTGTCCTTTCTCTCAGTGACAGGAAGTTTTAAACAAGCAAGGTGGAAAGAAAGCAGATGATAGCTATGCAAACCAGTGTTGTTCTGCAGCACTTTGATGTAGAAAAGTGTGTCGGCTTTGTCAGAGTAAACTGATACAGTATATATCCACTCAACTGTAGCCATGTTCTGTACAGTCTGACAGACTGCTCATACTAATCTAACACTGCACGAGTGCAAATCTATGCAAAGTGCCGACATTTAAAATGTGGTTTCATTACAGGAAAATGTAATTAAAACTTTAGTGATGCTTAATTACACTTGAATGCTATATTTATATGGATAATGTTTAAATTCTTGCATTAAGTAGCCCTTGGAAATAGTTCTCCAGTCTTGGAGGACATTCAAAGCTCCTTTTTGGATGCTGGCTGCCTTTTGTTCTGTCCTCTGTCCAGATGATCTCACACTGCTTCAGTAATGTTGAGGTCTGGGCTCTGGAGAGGCGAATCCATGACTGATGATGTTACGTTGTGTGTTTTTCAACACAGTTATGCTTTTACTGCACTGGCAGTAAACAATAATTTCTAGATGGCACTGTATGGTGGATTGAAATCTGACAGTACTTTTCTACATTCATAATTACTGTTTTGACAAGCTCACTAACATCACTGAGTGAAATGCAGCCCCAAACCATGACAGAGCCTCCATCATGTTTTACAGATGTCTGTAGACACTTAGTATTGTATCACTCTCCTGGCCTCCTCCGTATAGATTTAGTGGATCAATCTACCAGATCTCGAACCACTGATTTTCACGGTAATTCTTGTGTAATTTGGCATACCTCAGCCCATTTCCCTTCTTTAAGAAAAGCTTCTTTACAGTTACCCTTTTACTGAGACCAGTTCTGATGAGGCTTCAGTGAACAGCTGAAGATCAGATGTATATCTGGTCCTATGTCAGATATTTGCTGGATTGTTTTCCTACTTCATGACTTTCACATACTGATAATCTGCTGTAGATAGTTTTTTAGGTCTTCCATTTCTTTTGTTGTCTTCCACTTCTCCGGTTTCTTTAATTTGCACACATTCTGAGATATGCCAAGTTTCCAGCTAATAGGTCTTTGGAAATCACCTTGTCGTTGCAAAAATACTATTTTATGCCCATAAAACTTTGGTTATCTTTGGCATTTTTCTGTTAGTAGCAAAGTTCCAAAAGATACAATTAAGAATTTGTTCTTTCCTAAGTTGTCAAGCTGTTATGTGAATACATAATACGGGTGACTCCATAAAGTTAGATGCATTTTTGTGTTTAATGTTTTGTTTTTTATGTATGATTCATAGTTCAGTGTTAAGTTGCTTAACAAAGGGGGAAAAAAAGTCCTCTGAAAATGGTCAGGGCTGAACTGAAATGAGTGGACAAGCAGCCAATGTCCAATGAAAAACCTTGAAATGTATGCAACTGGCCCTGCATTGGCCACCAGCACTCCAATGCTGGGAAAGGAGAACTGGAAACCAAACATCTCTTTACATGACCACTTCATCTGAAACTGAGACAAAGCTATGAGTTTAATAAGTTGATCAAAGCATGGCATACGCTAAAGCAGTGGTGACACACTCACCAAGTTTCATACTAGGCCAAGTCAGGCTGTTGTAAAGTGTCATCTGACAGTTAAAGGAAGAACTGTTCACACATGAATACAGGTGTACCCTGAACTTTAAGGTGGAACTTTTATCAAAGACAGGTTAGATAAAGCACAGGATGCTTTCAGAAGGCTCAGCTCCATTTGGAAATCTAGGCAGCTTACACAGAATCAAGATCTTCTGCAATGGGTGTCTTCACTGAATTTGCAACATCTTCAGACCAAAAGTCTACCCTGAGATGGACACACTCAGGAAGAGTAAGAAAGGCAGACCACAGACAACTAGGAGAGGAGCTGTGCTAAGCTACAAAGACCTCTCAGGCGCAGAGAGCGTGAGGATGAAGGTCAAACATATGCAGCTTTATGTCTCACATTCAGCAAAGAAGGCTAGTAACAGTAGTTTGGTATCCCTTAGAAACATAACGTTGAAAACAGTCGACGTACTCTAAAAAATATTGCTTTTTACTTTTGTCACCCTGCCAAAACGTGTCCATGTACAATTCTTGAGACTGACGAGCCTTTCAGTGAAAATCTTGGATGCGTGGAGACATGAAGAAGAGGCTCTGACTGTTGATTTTGAATTGCTGGATCAGAGTCTACACATTAACCCAAGCATGGAAAGCAAACCTCATATGCACAGCGTGGAAAACCACATACATCATTTTAGTCTGTAACAAATAAGATTAATGCGAGCTCTACTGGGGCGTGCACATTGCTGCGGTGTTCAATGCACAGGAGCCAAACCAGGCAGACCGCAGCGCAAGACCTCTGGGACTGGCACAGTGAGCCTCTGTGAAAGACAGGCCTCGTCTGTCACTCAGCAATGAGGCATCATCCACAGACCCCGGCAGGATGCATAGCATCAACTGTTATTATTATTAATAAATCCTAAGTATAAATGGAATCTGCAAAGGGATATGGGGATTTAAGACTATAAACATAACTCAAAACATAAATGGAATGTGCGGACTGAACAAGAAAATGTGTTTTGATAGCTTATTTGGAGGTCAAATGGAATAAAGTATATAAACATTCCTCTAAAAATAAAATCCTACGCTTTTTGTGGTGGAAAAACATGAACGGAAAGTGACATTTATAGTGTGTTATGGTGAATCATTCAGAATCAGAGCAGCAGAAACCCCCTTTGAGAAAGAATAACAATGGGATGCTTCAGAACAAAATAAAGCAGATAAAAGCCAGCTAGCTCGTAACTGCTTTGGTCAGATAAGGACTAACAAGATCTGGATTGTGACATTGGATTTTCAGATAAAGAGCTGGCTACCCACAGTAGCTTCACCAGGTAATAACAACCACCTACCTAGCTGCTTCTATTCCCATATCACGGCACAAGCGTTTGATAGCTAATCTCTTAGCGCTGTTAGTGAGGGGTGCTGAGGCCTGGAAGGGGAACTGTGGGGGTTTGTGCAGATGCCTGTATAGATAATGTTCACAGGCTTGTTGTCACAAATAATCAAGACTGAACGTGTGTGTGGAAGCAAAGGGAGATAAAGATAACTTTAACTAAACTCGGGTTTTGGTTCATCACTTACAAAGTTGACCGAACTCCCACAGAAAAGCAGATAAAGAGAAACAGAGATTTGGTCCTTTTTATCTCTCTGATGCTGTCACCGTCTGTTTTATCAGCCTTTGTGTCTACAATCCTCCTTGATCTCTGTTTGTGTTAGGCACCTTACACATTAAGCCGAGTCGGCCCTCTGTGATGTTGGCATCTAAAGGCAGCAAAAGATGCTTCAGAGGAAGTAAATCCAATTTATGTATTCCACTGAAACATGACTACGGGGGTAATTCCACACCGAGAGGAAAAAACAAGAAAAACAAACCACACATGACTTTCTTTCTGTGAAACCCAACCCTCTAAGGGGAAATAAGAAAAAAAGAGGAAACTGAGTTAAAATCTCTCACCTGCATGGTAGGCCACTGATCCTCGGCTCCACCCCGGATGTCTGTTCTTGGGGTAGTCCTGCACAAACAAATACACACCGGTCACAATAGATATCTGCACCGGGTAGCTTCACTGATTTACAGATAACAGATTGACAGATGAGCTAATAAACGGCACAACAGCTTCCCATCGAAGTAAATACAATTTTTTTTTTTGACAGTTTCAAGCGGTCAGAAAAAACAGGAAGATACGCAGATTTCAAAGTAATAAAGGTTAAACAGACTCATGGGCTGATTATAAACCTCTTCTCATGCAAGAAAAAACTCTTAATGTAGTCTGTTAAAAGAAATCCTGCTGGCCTCATCACCTGCTGGCTAGGATGAGAATTAGCATCTCAGAACTTAAGGGCTACGGTTCTCATTTACAACAGAATGAAGTGCTCAAGGTTGGGAATGAGTTGAGGCGTTTGAGTATCTGGGAGGGATTGACTGATGAATTGGTGTACTCTCTGCAGTGATGATGAAGCTGTTGCAGTAAAGAGAGAGCTGAGCGTTAATTTAATGCTCGATCTACGTCCTTATCGTTACTTGCAGCCACAAGCTCTGAGTAGCGACCAAAAAAATAAGACAACTGATACAAAAAGCGGAAATGAGCTTCCTCCAAAGGGTGTGCTCAGCCGGAGAGATTTGATGAGCAGATAGGTCATTCGGGAAGAGCTCAGAGTAGAGCGGCAATCACTCAACAGTGAAAGGAGCCAGTTGATATTGTTAAGAATCTGACAAGGATGCCTCTTGGGTGCCTGCTAGGTTAGGTGTGTGGGTATTTCCAACCAGAAGGAGACCCTGGGGCAGACCCGGCACATGCTGAAAAGATCACATGTCTGGGCTGTCTTGGGAAGGCCTCGGTGCTGTGACACTCTGGTGATGTTTATTAAATGTTTACATTTAATGAACTTTTACTCTGAGTCAGCTCCAAACTAACACACCACTTTTCATTCATTTGCATATCACAGCTCAAATACTTCGAAGACATTTAATTTTTTTGTAAAGTTAAGCTAACTTGTATGCAACAGGATGTTAAAGCTAAGTTAAACTTTTGCTTAAGCTTTGACTATGAACTCTAGACTGTATATGGTATGATTACCTCCCTTGTAAACGTGACTCTAAATTGGAATTTCAATTTTAAAGTCAACATTTAAAATAGTTTATTTTTTAAATATCCTAAAATTTCCAAACTTTTGGATTACCAAGCAAAAAACAGATTTAATCTATCCATCTGGTAATTATCTATGAATTCTTAACTTGAAAATGTCAAACTGTTCTTTGAATTATTGTAGCTCACTTAGCTCACTTAACTCACTTGCAGCCTGCTCATAAACAATTAAACTTCTGGAAAAAAAACACCACTCGGTTTATAAGCAGCCGCTGATCAGTCAGTCACCACCTAGATACTGCTATCGCTACGGGCTAATGACAGAAAAGTCTCCAGCGTCACTGAGGGGCTAAATTTTGCGCTGAGCGGAGGGTTTTCCCCTCAGAGCTGAGAGGTTTGTTCAATAAGGATTTGAGGTAAAACAGTTTATTTGCCGTTTATGCCTCAGAAACTGCTCAACTAAACACATATTTGGTCATACTTTGTCAGACAGCAGAGACAATGATAGACACTGGAAATATTGAAGAGTCCGTTTGTTCCTCGACTGCATGAATGCTTTGCTGTTTTTGTGTGTAGTTGGGGCTGTTAGTCTGTGTCTTTGTCCAGCTTTTTGCATGCCTCATTACATTTAAAAAATAAACATCATGTTGTTTTAAGTAAGACTTCAAAGTAACAAATGAGACTATAATTCAACAGGAAAGCGTGTGCAGAGGCCAAAGAGCAGCAGAACCAAGGGTTGTTTTCCCAATTCTACCCAACTGAGCTTCTGTTTGAAGCTAGAAGAGTCGCCTCCTGCTGGTCATTAGAAAGAAGGCGTGCTTAAGGACTTGGCGTCGTAAATGCAGAGTTTCCACTCATCAATTTTTATATATCATCTATGGCGTGAACACATCAGAACTGGTATATGTTTCTCAAATAGAAGTTTTTAAATGGCATCCAGCCAGGGCTTCATCCTGTGTCGAAACAGCAGCTCCACTCAGACCGAGCTAGATGTGAAACTTCGTCTCTCACCAAAACAGAAAAAAAATGACTGATTTCACTTTATAATAACAAGGTTAAAATGATTTAATAGGCTGCAAATCCTAGTTTTTTATGTCCGTTTATAATTCATTTATGCTAAACAGGCTGGCAGGTAGCGTGCACGTCACACACAGTGGCAGATTTAGATCTAGGCAGCTCTGCAAAGTAGAAAGCCAGCCTTCAGATTTCCAGAGGAGTTTGAAATGGGTTCTTTATCCATGTTAACATGCTAATGGGTGTGAGGATCATCTGTTTTGGATACCTGTCAGCGTCTGCTGAGGGTGTGTTACTTTCTCTCTCTCTCTCTCTTTCCATCTGTCTGCATGTACAGTGTGTGCGCCTTTCTCCAGGTTTCACCATGCCAACAGTAATAACTATCAGGCCAACTTTTGGATAAGATCACAGAATGACTCAGAGGTAATTACTAAAGATTTTTATCTGTTTTCTAGGCTGCACATCCATTACTGTAGAAACACACTACTGAACAAGAGAGAAAAGAGAACGAGGCCACAATGACATTATGGTTTTCTTTTATCTCTCAGTGGGCAACATCTTCTAAATGCTTACTTGTACATCCTCTCTTTTTCTCTAAAGTAAACTCTCCCCACTGCACTTCTTTTCATATAGTATTAGCACACAAAAGGCAACCAGAAGACCTTTCATTTTCATCTTGTCAAAGAAATCCAAATATGACCAGGATGACGTCCAGAAAAGAAAAACAAATCAGCCTTTAGCAAGACACTGTGAAGGGAACTGTGCTTTTATTCAAATAGGCTCTGACTGATGACTGATGCAGACTGAATAGGTAATACATTACCCAAAGCAAAATAAGCCAGATGAAATTATTACTATTAGCACCTGTGTGGGATGAGAGGTGAACAACAGGGACAGCGCAGACAGACAGCTTGGCCAGGACAGGCATTCGGAGGCCACGACATCAGGGAAACATCAGTGATCCCATCTGACAACCCCATTGGGGCTGGAGGAACAGGAAATGGAGATGGATGGAGGGGGAAAGCAAGAGAAGAACAGAGTGAGACATCAGCAGAAGAAGTGAGAGACATGGAGGAATGCAGCTACTGCTCCAAGCCTGAAACCCCTTGATTCGCCAAGTCTGCTCCTCTTCCCCCTCGTCTCAACCACAAGCCTGAGGATTCCTCCAGCTGACTGGCATGTGGGTTCCCCGAGAAGGAAAGGAACGTCTGGGTGTTTTCTCCCTGATTGATGAGCCTGATCAGTGATTTCTAAAATAAGGCACTATTAGGAACAGCTAAGCAAATAAGGGGAAGATTTGGAGTTTCTAATGTAAACCGCAGACATGTGTCTGATAAATGGATCAACCATTAAATGCTTGTTCTCATAGATGTCTTTGTGGTAATTGTTGTGTCCATCATTTCTAATTCAAAACATGTCCTCAGTGTATTCCATCCGTCAAAATAATTATGGTGTCCCTTCCACAACCTACTGATTTAACTAACTCTGATTTAATAAGGCCTATTGGCTAGACTACCACACGGTTTATTCCATCCATGAAAATTATCTGCACAGTATAAAAATATTTATACTTTTTAGAGTAAAAAGTCTCAATAGCTGTTGGATGGATTATCAGGAAACTCGATTAAGACATTCATCATCTTTGTGAACTCAGGTGGCTCAACTGATGATAATTTGTTAGGTCAAAAATTTAATTCATCCAACACTTTGGTTTATAATCAAAAACCTTTGACATGTGGAAAAGTTTGCACAGACACATGCACAAAAAAGCAACCTCAACTGATGTCATCCACACAGACTGCATATGAAAAATAGATGTAGCCACTGTGACATCATCCACTGGTTTCTGGACTTTGCACTGAAAGAGTGAAAGTGAAAGGAAAAGTTTACAAGATGCTAGTGAGGCTCACTGTGGTGTATGGTTTGGAAACAGTGACACTGACAAAGATATGAGGTCAACCTGGAGGTGCTAGGATGGACTGGATTAGAAATGAGTATATCAGTGTGGTGGGGCGTGGTCTGCGGTGCCGCTGCAGTGGAGGCAGATGCACCTGAGCGGCATCTGCAATCACGCCTCGCCGGCTTAAAGTCTGAATTGGGTCCTGTCTGTCGGGTGTTGTTGTGTGTTCAGCTGGCAGTTGAAAAGCTGCAGCCGTGTCTGTAAGATACAGCAACCAGGAATAAAGAAAGTATGCTAAAAAGCATGAAAATGTGGTCGGGTCTGCCGTGGGTTTATTACAATCAGAGGAACAGCTCAGATCAAGTGCTTTAGAGGCAAAGTTAGAGAAGCAAGGCTGAGTTGGTTTGGACATGTGCTGAGGAGGGAAAGTGGGTACAATCAACAAAGGGTGTTGAATGGGGAGCTTCCAGGCATGAAGCAAAGAGTAAGACCATAGAGAGGTTTCAAGGATGTAGTGAAGGAGGACTTGCAGAGGGTTGGTGTGACAGACGAGGATACTAGGAATAGAGTGAGATGGAGGCAGATGATCTGCCGTGGTGACCCCTAAAGAAAATTATTGTTTTAGTGCCTTTTTTTTTTAGCTCGAAGTGACCATATTTGGGACCATAGTGAATGATCGAGTGCTGAGTGATCAACTAATGCTTGGAAGCTTAGTTAGTAAACTGTAGCCATCAACTGTATGGATGCATTTAATAATACATGAAACTATATTAGAGACTGATTAGGAAGTCTCTACCAAATCATATTAGTCAGATAAAAACTTCTTTTGGTTGCTCCCTTTAGATAATCTATTAAATTCTTCCTAGAAGGTATCAACACCACAAATACAGTCAACAGCTCAAATTTAAAGACTCAAGCTAGACCACATCAAGGTGTATGAGTTATAAAATTATGTAACGAAGAAAGTTTTTTGTATGGATTGATTTGTTTTTGGAGTCAGCCTAAACTGTGGTTCCAACCCCCTGTGGGGCAGGGGGTTGGGACGCTCATCTTGTAACCGGAAGGTTGCCGGTTCGATCCCCAGCTCTGTCTGTCCTGGTCGTTGTGTCCTTGGGCAAGACACTTCACCTACTGGTGTTGGCCAGAGGGGCCGATGGCGCGATATGGCAGCCTCGCCTCTGTCAGTCTGCCCCAGGGCAGCTGTGGCTACAACTGTAGCTTGCCTCCACCAGTGTGTGAATGTGAGAGTGAATGAATAGTGGAATTGTAAAGCGCTTTGAGGTCTCGAAAAGCGCTATATAAATGCAATCCATTATTATTATTATTATTATTAAACTGGGCACAGGCCGTTTTAAAGCTAATCACAGCTTGCGTCATGATGCTAGATACAA
>VUQG01019730.1:0-16697 GCA_015106755.1 Etia nguti | reverse complement strand
ACACAATAACAGCCCCTCTCGCTCAGTTGTTGGCATTTGCTCTTGCTCAGATCTCTGCTCTGTGTGCTGACAGACATCTGCGGACCTGCTCTCAGTGTGTAGTTCGTGCTCACAACATACCTGCTCTGTGCACGCTCAACTCTCTGTACACCGTTATAAGTGTGCCACAAAACCAACCAATCACAGACTTGGATGCAAAAATTCTGATTGGCTGTTGCGGTCTCCAATCAGCTCGCTAGCTACTGCATTCCAGAAACACGGTCCAGAATGTAGCTAAATCCATTTTCGGTTAGTATGTTTAATTATTTTATTTTAAAATATATAATTTTTTAAGACCATTGTTGGTTTTAATCTAGTTTAAACCAAACCACTCGACTGGATTTAACTATCCCCAGTCTCCCTTGCATTATACATTTATACAGAATTGGAACTTTCTATAATTTTGCATTAATTTTCCCTAAAATATTCTCATATAGTCCTAAAAGTAGAATACGATAGTAAGCATAGCCAAATGAAAATATTATTTTTGGTTGTTTATTTAATGACCCAGTAATATTATGCATGCCACTGGGTTTCCTAGCGTGAACTGTTCCCATTGGGGCCTTTCAAAGGATTTGAATTTGAATTGTCTGCATTTTTCTCTGTGATCACAATGTGCATATGTTGCCAAAGCATGACATAAGCACCACCATGTTTCAAGTTCCTATGCAGGTGTTCGCTTTCTCATTTAAAAAATGAATAAATAAATGACTTACTTTCTTCAGTCCCATCCTTTTAGAAAACTTTGTTCAAACAGCCCTCTGTTTTGTATTTAGCCCCCTGGCTTTCTCCTTTGAATCCTGTATAACATTGTTTTTCACTGTCTTTCTGCCTAAACATCAGACAGGAATTTAGTTGCTCAAAGGATAAGTGTAGGTCCTTGGTTAACTTCCAAAAAATTACTCACTTTTCTCTGAATGATTTTTGTTTGTCAGTCTTGAATTTCCTCCATTTGTACACAGCATATATGACAGTGGATAACAGGAGTATAAACTCTGGGAAAGCTTTGCAGCATTTTTTGTCTCGATAAGCATCAACAACTCTTTGCATATACCTCCTGTATATATATTAGAATTTAATATAGCAGTTGCAGTTGCATTAAATAAATATATGCAGCCCACTCTCCCATGATTGATATCTGTGTGTGGCAAGCATAATATTTATTATTATACTTATTTGTCATATTTCAGCGCATTAACATGGCAATATAGATGCATGAGACGCATCGTGTCACCTACTTTTCCTCCATGATACACAGTTTTTAGCAAAAATAGATATCTGGATTTTCATATTGACATCAGGCCATCAACACTAGATAGCTGACCCTAATTGTAATTTTTCTAGACAGTGTAATGGGAATCAGGCTGGGAAGTAACCCGAAGTTGCAGTTTTTCACCTGACAGAGCAAGCAGCAGGTAGGACGCAGGATAGCCACTGATTAGCTGAGAATTCAACAGATGATTTCCCAGCTATTCTCAATTGGAAAGTCTGTTGGTTTTAAAAAAAAATAAATAAATAAACAAAATGCTATAAACTATACTAGTAAATTGCATGTTGTTAAAGTAAGAAAACTAAATCTTTAGTGCACAATGTATAGTCATAACAGTGACATAACTGTGGGAGGATAAACTTCAGAGCTGGAAGACTATACTTGTGGTCAATAGGTATATTCATCTTTTTTGATGTCTCTGATGACAATTGCAGAAAAGGAACTGCAGCCTGGTACCAGTCCTGTGAATGGATTATCTGCAAAAGAAAGCAGAAAGGAGGCGTCTCACAGCATTTTCATGACATACATCACCAGAGTTATTATTTAATTAAATACAAACCAAAGTTGCCCGAGATATTGTATTATCTGAGATTTCTGAAAGTTACCTTTGGTTACAAAATACAGCTGGGTTCCTAACATATCAAATTGCTGGCCAGGTGTTGAATGTTTAACACTAGAGCCTGAAGATATTTTATTTTATTAATTCTCCACCTCTCTTTTACTACTAAAGTACCAGCAGTGATTCTCCCTGAAGTTCATCCTGCAGAGTGTAAATCTATGACTGAGACATTCTCTTTAACGTGTTTATTGTAGTTTTGAAGCCATCTTTTTGAATCTCGCAAAGCTGGGATCTGAACTCTGTTTGTACCCAATAAATTGAACTGGGTAAGAGTTGAAAGAAAGTGCCAGGTTATATGATAGCCTTTATGTCCCCAGGGAAATCAGACCAGCCTGGCATATCGGCCATTGTAAGAGCAGCATGCCCTAGTCCACTGCAAACACGGGAAAACTGAGCTTTTACTTTGTGCAAGCTTTTTCATGTGCCTCCAGCTGAACTAAAGATACAGAAAAACGAATTCTGTGGGAGGAATTCACCATATATTATGTATGACACTTGTTTTCTGAACTACTTTATTTAAAGGATTAGGACAAACTTCAAAGATAACATTTTTCTCCCCTGTCTAACCAACAGAAATAAAATGTCCACTGCTTGTATAAATGCTCAAGTGTTTTTACATGACATATTTTTTTTCATACGCTGAGAAAAAAAGTGAGGCTCTGAATCAGTTACCACTAAAACACCAAGCAGTTTCACATTCATTTTATTTATTTATTTTTTTGGACATGTACTTTGTGGGTCTGATTTACACCAAGGAGAATACTTTATTGTGACTGGTTGCTACATATCTCTTCCAGCTCATGTAAAGAATTACAGCCAAGAGGACGATGGTAATTAATCATCTGATGTTATCAGCCACTTCCTAATAAAAACAAGCTACATCTTCTCCTGATCATTCCACTCATTTCAGCTCGCCTCCTTCTCTCTTTGAGTATTGATATTTTTCTGTCAATTGTAGCAGTAAAATAAGGCCCCTGTCTGATTCAGCAATTTCTCACTATAAATTTTGGTGATCAATGACCACTAGAGCACCAGGGTGGTTGATGTTGGACATTAACGCTGTCATGGAGAAATATCAGCACTCACCAAAATGATTACTGAGGAATCCTGAAGTGGACAACATGGATTGCATTTATGTTTGCAACATTTCACTGGACAATTTCTTGCATTAAAGTATTGCAACTGCTTATAGATACCCTACACTTGTGTAATTTATGCATTTTAAAGATTTGTGTTTCTCCCTTCCATCATAATTGATGGTCCCTACAAATAAGAGATTAAAAACTTAATGGATTTGTTTCAGGGAACAGATTGCGTGGTGTGCTGGAATATGGCTTGGCTCCCTTCCACTTAGTTGTTTTTGTCATTCAGTCTGTCCATAAACACTGATTGGTTTCCAACCAAATATGGAAAGAAAAAAAACATCCTAGTACAGCACTGTGTTCCAGTATTTTTAAAATTATGCTAAATGCACCTTGTTTGTTGATTGTTATGCAACACATCAAGTACTTGCCCACACCCAAACCCTAAGAGCATTTTAACGGTCCATTCATAGTCATAGGTTTCACAGTATCTTTGGTCCAACTTGAGCATGAATAGACTGGAAGTATAATTGAAAGTAGTATTTCACAAACTTCAAATCATTAAGTAAATATATTTAGTCAGTTGTTCTGCTGACAGCATCAATACTACAACTCAAAGATATTTCCAAGTATTCAGTACCACTACTTATATATATGTAAATAAACAAACTGGAGGTCTGAAAAAGTCAGGCTCAGTAGGACCTTAAGTGGAGTGCATTGATCTGACTAGGCATCTGACCCCGAGAGACCTCGCAGTCCTTTTGTGAAGCACTGTGGGAGGCCAACTTACTGTGTTCCTTTATGTGGGAGAAAGACCTGGAAGATGGTATTGAAAGGATAAACCTCACTCGCTACATAGATATTAATGTTTTATTCTTTTTTTCCACACTTTCTTAAGGATACTGTGGTTTTGGCTAATGAATATCCAATGACTAGTTGCATATAATTTTCAACTCTCATCATTACGCTGAATGCCAAACATTCTGGACACCAGTGTAGACACGATGCAGATAAATCCAAAGACATTGTTTCCAAAATTGGCTATAGTCTTTCTATGTGGAATCTGGTTTCCTTTACTTAACTGGTCGGGCTAAGTTACCCTTAGCTGTGTGTTTTCTCTGTGTTGAACAGGCAAGATTTCCAAGATTTCACCCTTTGACCATTCTAGCTCCCTGCAGTTCTAACGGATAAGTGGTTAATAAGATGACTGCATGCATTTTATGTATTAAGAACACTTGATGGCACTGATTATTAGAATTTGTTTTAGATTTCACCACTGGATGTTTTTTTTTAAATAAACAATCATTTCCTTCATGTTTTAAAATTGAATTTTAAAATCACATTTCTATATGACACTTTATGCAGTGAAGTTAAAGGTAATAGCGCATCACATGGCAACTGAGAGAAAATGATTTCCATGAGAGCAATGAATTCAAACATGGTCTTATTCTTATATCTATGGGATATACATGGTCTTCATGTCACTTGGTTTGACTTTTAATTCTGTGTGGTGAAGATACCTCTTGGAAAGATGTATTAGTTTCAAAAGATATGGTTCCTGGTGAATGTCCCAGTCATAGCTCATATAAAATAATAAATGCAATTTGTTGCAATTGATCGATCTGTCTACAAAGATAGATAGATCGACTAGTCCAGCATGGCATAGGTTTAAATAAAAGCTTTCATCATTCTTATATTATTATATATTCTATTCTGGCCCAAAGAGTCCTAAAGTGAGGTTGCAGCTTTTCTCTTCTTTACAAAACTTTTTTTCTAGTTATTTATTTTGGCAGGAAGCTCACAAAAGATATATTATTGGCAAGACCACAAGTGCCAAAAATAAATAAAACTTTTGCAGGATAAATATGAAAAGATTTCAAAATATTCATCTTGTGTATATTGGAATCTGTGCCAAGTTATTATTGATGTGCAGCCCTGATGTTACTGTGAATTTAATCCCTGCCAAATATGTAGTCAATAATAATCTTTCAAGGACAGAATGTCCTCAGTGTTATTTCAGACACCTATAATAAAATGGCACAGGTTATAGATTTTGCTTTAAGAATTTGTGTGTAACAATGTTTCATTGAAATTGAGATAGATTTTAAGCACAATTTTGTTGCAAAATCAATTGAAACTCTGTCTGCTGACCATTTGTTTTTACGTCATTCTTCTCGAGCCACCTTTTCGCTTTGATGAATTGCTCTGTATGGTTTGAGCAAGTCCTTTGCAAGCTCACATTTTGTGCTTGTGCCCTGAATTAGTCTGACATTTCATGCTTGAATGACTTCATGACATTTAGTTTAAGGAAATATCATGGTCTGCTGAACTGTCCAGGACTAACCACAAACACAGATGAATATAGAATACATTGGAGTTCTGCACTGGAACATGTTGGTTTTAAATAGCGCATTACTATTCACATTGAAGAGATGACAAGACTGGTGAAACTCAATTTTTTAAAAGCTTTTTTAAATGATATCAGTTTGATTAGTCTTTTGATTAGGTATTTGAAAAAGACAGATATATAAGTGTGCCATTGGAATATGTCCCCGGAGCATTTCTATATGATTACTTTCCAGGTTTATTCATTTTCTGGTTTAAAGATAAATTCAATATGATGAAATGATGAACACGTCTTTTGATGTTTTGAGATTGAACAGGCAATTGTCTTTTAAAACTGAGGGCTTTTTCGTATTGAATCAATCTACATTACTGATGATAAATAGTGCAAAATTCCATATAATAACACGAGACTTCTGAACTGTCACTTTGACAAGATCACATTAAAACAAGATTAATCATCTCTGCAGAGAAGTAAAGAACCTTTCAGTGATCTTCATATTATTTTGATATGTGTATTAAAAGTGATTATTTGCACTTAATTATGAACACGAGCAATGGAAAACATCTCCTTCAAAGGTGGACTTCCGCAGTTGTGGAAGAATTTATCTGTCTTGTTTCCTTAAAGAAACTTTTACTAAAGTAAAACTTAAGGAAACAATATTCTGGTATTCTGAGCTTCTTTCCACTGCTTGCTTTACCAACAATGTGTCTTGATTACTGACAGATTTGGGTGATTTATGCTAGCAGCAGCTCTGTTGCTTTGAACCACTAACCTTATGCAGTGATAAGAAGTAGGTTGCAACAATCTAGTAAACTTACTTCTTGCTAAAATTTGGGACTCTAATTACTGCTGGAGCGCTTAGTAAAAAAAAAAGCCACAGATATTCACTCTAGCCATGATTAATATCACTGCAGTGCAGATAAAATTGAAGTCATCTCACCCCATCCAGATAAATCATCATTAGCATCTCTTGAAAAGAGTTTTTAAAAACACTAAACACCTTAACCACATGGCAGGATTTATTGAACAACTTTTTTTTCAGACTACACTCATTGTAGCAAGGTGTATAGAATAAACTGGCAAATCAATGGAAGTACCTAAAAATGGGGAAGACTGTATTGTGTGTATTGCAAATAAGTCTGCCAAAACTTTTTGTTTATCTTTCAACTTCTGCATCATTCTTATTCCTATCTGTAATTAATGGAGCAAAGAGGCTTTTATTGTGCCTTCTGAGTGAGTTTATGTTATGTAATACACTTTCTGCAACCAGTGATGCCTGTGGTTACAGGTTTACGGTTCACCCAGATGACAGAAGATGGCAATTAAAAGCCACATTTACCAGTGCCAAGCAAGAGGGGTCATAACAGCAGTGTAGGCTTGTCATGTGTACCGGAGCCTTGGGGGAGTTTTAGTGGTTTATTGGCAAAGCACTATAAGGGAACACAGTGTCAGAGGCTAAGGAGGATAAGTGAGGTTGATGCAGTGCACAGCTTGGATTTTCTCCTCCTCCCTTTTGCATTTGATGCTTTTGTGGTGACTAAATGGCTCAGACACCAGAGGTTAAGGTGGCAATTAAAAAGTGTCAAGGAAGTTCCTTGCATGTTAATACATGCCTCCCTCTCACCTCCCTCTGTCACTTGATATTGAGTGCCTTTTGTGACCTGGCCCTTTTGTATAACTCACTTCATTAATGTTAATTTGCCTATATGGTTCCTGTCTTTTTCTTCCAGTGTTGCTCTGCGTCTCTCAAAAAGGAGAAAAAAAAATTCAAAACAACAGATTTGAATAGGAACAGTCACTATTATGTGCATGTGTGGGGGTTGCAATTTAACAGCTGATTAAATAATGGAGTGATTAGGCCAGGGGACAGTTGGAAACAAAAATAACTAAAATGCTTGCTTTGGTTCCCCCTTTTAAAAAAGAATTATTACATCGAAGCAAAAAGCAAACCATGTATTAAAATTATTACTATACTTTCTTGTTATCCATGATGATCTCTTTCTTGGATTGACAAATTTGGTCTCCAAGCATTTTTACCTTTTTTTTATTTAAACATATAGAGCCTATAAAACTGCAAGCCTGTCCTCTTACAAGTTTAGTATTCTCAAAGCAGTCCCAGCAACTGTATTATTCATGAAAGAGTTTGTCATTGTTTATAACAGTGTATGTCCCACTGGGTGAATACATCCCTTTGAATGCAAATTTTTAAAGCTACTGGGACAACAGAAAGTTTACTCTGTTTGGAGAAAAGTTAAGACGGTATAATCAAGACAGTAACTTTGCTCCTCATAATCAAAAACAACTGGTTGTAAATTTGTTGAACAATTGAAAATGTAGTCGACTCAACAGCTTATACAACATGAAAAATCCAAATACATGTTGGGTTTTTTCGACATGTTTGGTAATTTGGTCATGAGAGACTGTCCATGTCCCAAGTTAGAAGTTGTATTTTCTATTTTCCTCTCGGCTGCTGGGCTTGACCTGTTTTTCATAACTGTGTTGAGGTCAGTAAGGACAATTTCTGGACCTAAAAGCAGGACACACGTTTAACAGGACTTTCTGTCCTAAATATACTCGTGGTACATAGACAGGGTGAAGATGAAATGGATCTTTGGAAAATGAGTGTGAAGGGAGGAGGGCAGAGAAAGGATGCAGTGTAACTGGTGGCTGATGATGGCGGCAAAGTAACCAAGGTATGGCAGAGTTGGAAGTAAATGAATGGAGCTTTAGGCATACAGAGAAGCTTGTGAGCATAGCAGACCACAAAAAGAAAAGTAAAACAAAGGAACAACCTTATTTAACTGTAGGAGCACAGAGACCTGGCAGAAAGTGACTGGAAGTGTGGGGTAGATATACTGTGAGTGGTGAGTTGCGCCTCTGTGGAGAGAGATTTCCAGCTGAAGCCTGAGATCCACGGGAAAGGTGTACATGCTAGTTGGAAAGGAGCCAGGGGCAGGTATACGGTGCCGCTCCGCTAACTCTCTCACACATACATCACGATAGACATGGAAGCAAGAAATAGAAGGAGAAAGGGGGAGGTGCAACCAGGTTAATACAAACTGATCCATGTGGAGCCTTTTTGCTGCCAACCTGATCTGTGGTATCGAGACAATACAACAGTGAGTGTGAATCCTGCTTCTTCACTAGAGTCATGATTTGTTTCAGCTCCCAGAAACCCTCAAGGCTAAATAGGTATAACTAATGGTTGGATGGAGTTTTCAATACATGGCAGCTTTGAGTATATGAGCCTGAGTGAAACTGAACAAAAAACAAGAACACTGAATTGGACAAACACACTGAAATAAATAAGTTTTGGGTGGTCATAGTCATAGTGTCCCAAAAGCACATATATCCTGGGCTTTACATGATTGCATTTAATACTTTATTTGAACACCTAAAATTCATTTATTTCCAGAGTTCTACAAAATACATTTCTATTCAAGCTGAGAATAATTAAAGTTGTTTTACACGTATAATAATATCCTTTATTCATTCAGGTTAAAGTGTCATTGAGACTAAATACCTGTATCTAATTTTCAAGAGTGACCTGGCCAAGAGGGCAGCAGAGATTGTGACTGTTTCAATTATAAAAGAAATTAAAGTCATTGTAACAGCTCAGTTTTACTGGTTTAATAACAAAAAGCCAGTGATGCTAAGTGCGACTACTGCCTGTATTGTGAGTCTGTTCACAATGTCCACTGCCTCAGCCAGTGTCCCTACAGTCTCTGGTTGAGTCAACTCCACGCCGTCTTCTTAGCTGACTGTCCCCTTTCCTGTTTAACCCCTCTCTGTTCCCGAATCAATCAATACTCCTGTATTTGTCCATATTCTTCCGATGCCTCATCTGGTTCCTGTTGTATGTGTAGACTTTTGTCTTCTCATTTTCTTATGTAAGTCTGTACATTATAAGTTTGTTGGTTACAAAGACTGTTCCTTTGTAACCAACAAAATACTCACTGCAGAATGTGAGTCAGCTGTTCCAGAGACTGTTCCTAAGTCACGGTCAAAGTCTGTCAACACAAAGACTAATTAGACAGGCCAGCACCTTCCCTGATCCCAAATCAATCAAAACCCTGGGTGCTCTATAGTCAGCTTTTTCCAGGTCCAACATTCTTCTTCTTTCTAGCTCTGCAACAACTGATATTTCCCATGTTACCGAGTCAATTGTTGTCTCCTATGTTAATCAGCCTCAATAGCAAAGAGCATTGTTCTGCTCTGCCCGCTGATACCTGGATATATTGACTTGACACTGGTTTTGCAACCTTTTGTCCTACATCCTGCCCAGAACTGCAGTTTATCGAATTCATATCTTAAAATTTACCGGATGTTGGATAGAGCCATAGACATCTTATATATTTTATTATATTATATATGGTGTAATTAATAATCCGTAAAAATCCATTATAATTTTTTTACTTCACCAGTCACCACCCAGTGTTTGTAAAGTTAGATTATGTCCTTCTAGCCAAGAAAAAGCAGTTTAAACCATGAAATACTCTGTATGACAACAGCCATATATTTCTTAAGTTTTTGAATGCACTCTAATGATCTCACGTTCTCTTAGCTATAGGTACCAAATCATTGTGGACACATTCTTGAGGCTGACTTCATTGTTAGTAATTTTCATTTTTATTTCATTACCACTGGCCTGATGAGCAGGTATGTTTTATGCAGTTGCGGCACTGGTATTACAATGTCCAAGGGCATTATTTAATTGGAATTCACCAATTTTTTGGTCTTGGAAGAAATATGCTCTGAGTTTCCACAATGCATATTTATTTAAAGAATGCTTTTAATATGGTCATCTCAAAATGGAAAACTGAGCTCCTCTCTATTTTATTCTACAAAACTCAGTTACAAAGTTCTAACATTAAACTGGCTTAAAGTTGTTTAGCTTTGTTGTTCCAAAAATGGATTCCTGTTTGCTTTCAACCCAGTGACAGAGAAGAAGCGATAATGTCGTGAACGCATAATTTGAAAGACATATAGACATTATGAATATTACTGAGGAATTCATAGATAAGACCAAGATGTTTACATGACATGAAATGTCAGGCTGAGTCACCTTCTTAGGGATTTCTTTAAGAGCTATTGTTCAATGAACTGAAAGCAAAATTATCTTAAACACCAAAATGTCACAACTTCTTCCTGTTATACATCATGGTATTTTACAAAAATTAATTACCCTGAAACAGATGTGATGATTAACAAAACAGCTGTAGGCAGTGTGACCTTTGGCTGTTGATGTCAAGTCAAGTCGAGTCAGCTGTATTTGTATAGCACATTTAAAAAACATCAAATGTCGGCCAAAGTGCTGAACAAAGGAACAATGTGATCAAATAAAGGAAAGAATTAAGATAAAAGAGGGGAAAAAAAGATTAGAAAACATCCATCCATACACAAGCAAACTCTTATATACAAATGTCTATACAAGTATATATGTAAACATACATATGCACATACATATGCATGGATATACGTATATATGCATACAGACACACACACACACAGGTACGCACGTGGACATGAATACATGTATACATATACACATGCATACGTCATCCAATGAGATAAAAGACCAAAATAACTAAGACAGAAAAAAAAGCGATTTCAAAGAGATTCGAAAGCCTTTGACAGTTGGTTGGTCTTCAAGTTTGATTTGAAGATTCCAGAGAGAAGGAGAATTTTATAAATGTCACATGGTAATAGAACTCAGCCATGGTTTAGTTGCAGCTAAAGGTAGCACTGATGTAAAACTAACAGCTTTGCATTGCATCCATCTGAAAGCACCAGAGACAAGATATTGTTCCTTGTAAGGATTGTTAATATAGTTTGACTATGACCGAGAAGAGAATGGGCCCCATTTAGTAGTATGTTAAAAAGCAGTAAAATGTAATTATACAATGTGCTTTAAAGTGAGGGAATTTTCTATATTAACTTTTCACAGATCATTTTTTAATTTTCTTTTTAATTATATTTTAGCAAAAACTTTTTTTTTTCCACAGACATCTGTTTCATTTCCCTTTTTTTCTGTATAGAATTCAATTAATTCAATTCAACTGAATTCAACTTTATTTATATAGCACTGGTCACAACAGCAGCCACCTGAAGTGTATAAATGTACGTACCTTTTTCAAAAAAATAATTACACACATGAAATTACTTTTGGGATTGTAAAACGTGCACACTGACTATTTTTATTCTTACTCCTACGTCCATGTTACTGAAACAGAATTACAAGGTGATAGCTAGCTGCTCGCTATCTGCCAGGTGCATACTGTTATACACAGATTTGCCTAAACAAGGGAAGCAGATCAAACAAACAACCAAACAAAAACACATGAAGCTATGGCTGAATAATTAAGATGGTTAGTGTTGTGTCCAGTGGGTGCTTCCTGAGTGTTTGGTGGCTAATCTATGCTTTTCATTACTTCCACTTTCCCCTGCTGTTGAGCTCATTGCTGACATCACTGGTCTTGTCCAATCAGCTCACTGCTATCTGTCCCATCTCCAAGCCTTCTTCCAAGCCTCCATCTTTATCTACACCACCAGCGTCTCCAGGGGGTCCTGCTCTAATTCTTATCACCGCTGGGATTCCGTCCAATGGACCATCGGAGTGTAATCACCAAATACCTTAATTAAATTCTGTCTTTTAACAAGTCATGTTCAAAACATTCTAATGATCTCTCCTTACTAAAGTAGTTTTAGTGCCTAAACCTAACAAACTTTGACTGAAAACATACAAAAAACCAATACTAAGTGAAAACAGGATATAAACTGAAGTCTCCTGAATGAGCAGCATATGAGAAAAGTGTGCAACATCTGAGAAACAGTATTTAATTTCCTGGATGGGTTCATAAAATGCAACATTGTGATGAGACAAGTAATACATTGCGAGTGCTATCAAGCACAGTTTACAGCCAGTTTGAGTTTTATTTAAGGTGTCCATCCATTATTCATAAACATTAGTTCTTTTTCACTGGAGGTCACAGGGGCACTAGGGTCACTATATTTTTTTGTGCTTCTGCTTCCCATGTACAGTACATACACTAAAGAGAGTTCATTGCGCATCAGGCAGGCGCCTTCACTCGAGCGAGTGTTTTTATTTTTATCATCTGAAAACCTACTGTATATTCATCATTTTGGTTGCAAGTATAATACAACATAATTAAATTAACTGAAAAATAATTTGAATACATACATTTTTTCTATTTTCCTAGAACTTGAGTGTCATTATGGTACAAGATCCCAGTTAATTTTTACAACTGGTAATAGCAGTTTCAGTATACTGAACAGATGTTCATGCAGAGCACTGATGTTTTGCCATTCCACAGCAGTATGTCAGCCTCTGGAGTCCATGGATGTGTTTAAGCACAGTGTGAGTCTGTTGATATTGGTAATATCGCTTCTTCCTAACAGAGATGTATGGCTAAATCTCTGCTTCCCCTGATGACTTCAGCTGTTGCTTACATAAGCTGCTTCATCCTACCCAATCTCCAAAACAACATCCACTCACAATGTGTAGCAGATCAATGAAAATTGCCATAAGCTTTTTAAAGATAAAAAAAAATCTGTTAAAATGGCTTATTTTTGTTCAAGGACACGTGTACAGTAATCCTAAAAAGCATTAACACAATTCAGGAATTTTTTTTTTTTTTTCTTTTTCCAGACAAATATTAAAATAATGCATCAAATTTCTAATTGCCTCTCAGTTAATCTACTGGAGCAAACGATATTTACTATAACTACTGCACTGTATAAGGCTGACCCCTCGTGAATAATGGAGAAGCCAAAAATTGTTGTATTTTTTAGGTTATTTGCTGCTAATTGATGCTCTTGCCTTATATTATAATAAACTATAGATGATTGTTTGCACTGTTAGTCAGAAAAACAATCCTGTTCTTTTTACAATTTTGATTAATCTGGAAATGAAATAATGAATCATTCAAGAAACTGAAACAATCAAAACTGTGAGCTACAGCTCTTTATTTACTTATTCAGCTAGAGCAGTGCACATAACAGGCAGACATGCAGAGATAGCTTGATCTATTAGTAACAATAAATTCATTTAGCACATATTAAATGTTATGTTTTCCTTAAATGCAGTCCAAAATGGTCACCATGAGAAAAAAGCGTACACAATTAGAAAATTATGAAAACATTTGGATTATTTTTTAGCACTCCTTGTTAGTTTATGTCCTACTGACTGGGTTCATGTGTCCGTGTATGTCCACACAGCATGTGCTGTCTCATGAATAACTGTGGATTCGATATTAATATGCATGACAAGGAGTTTGAATACAGCCTGACCCCAGGTTCCAGTGGGAAAGAGACCTACCTTTTGACCTAAGTGCGCTTCCCTCAACTCATCTTATAATGTAGTCATCTGCCCTGCTGTTTGATAGGCAGTTACCTTGTGGGCTGTGAGTCCTTATAGGAAGCTAATTAACTGGAATGACAAGATAATTATGTACTGCTGAATGGACCCATATCACACTTTTTAATTGATTTAGCAATGCAGAGAGAGAGAGAGATAAAAACACACACACACGCACACACACACACACGCACAATTTTCAATCACGCAGCGTCACTCTGAATCCACTCAGACAGAAGCAATCCAAAACTGAATTGGATTATGCTGTTCTTTTTGTTATGCTTCTTTCATTTACTTACTAAACACAGTAGTTTGAAGACAGTTGTGACATTTCTTCTATTAGGCAATTCATATGGTGTTTGTCTCCAATGTCATTTTAGATTAAGGATTATATAATGATGACGTAAAACAAGGACTTACCAAAAAAAATTTAGAAATGACTAATCTAATACAATTACTTTAATAGCGTATGGCAACAAGAGAAAGCGATAATATTGATAATACAGTGCAGAGCAAATTAAATACTATATCTGATAAGTGAAACAATACAGAAAATGTATATTTGGCTACACAAGACAGCTCTACATATATAATAATACAGTGTAGGCCCACAGATTACCCAACTAACTCATGCGGAATGCAGTTTGATTAGGTAATCTACTGAGTGTCAAGAAGTAAATTAAAATTTAAAGTCATTTGTCATTTTTCCAACAAACTTATTAACCATCCCACTTTCTCTGGTGATAGGAAGCAGAATATTTTGACACTCTGGACAGTTTTTTGGATAAAACAATGAAATTGTGGCAGATAATTTTACACTTTTGACTAAATTTACACAAAAAGATTAATAAAAAAATCAATATGCAATTTTTGATGATTAAATGATCTATTGGTTAAGAGTATATACACATAAAACAATATTTATCCCCAGGGGAAATTATGTTTAATGTCCCCTAGAGATCAATAAAGTATTCTGATTCTGATTCTGACATTTGTAGTAGTAACACTCATAGGACTTTTGTGAGTTCCCTTATCAGTGTTATTCTTCACCCCTCAAGAGATGACAGTGTTTTATTTTGTTTTTTGTGTACATGTATGAGTCAGCCCTAAATTACCAGAACACATTTCAGTGTCCACTATTAGTCCCTCTCCCTGGGTGCTATCTCTGCATTAAGCGAGAAGTGAAGCATGAAATGCAAGGGGCATTTCCATCTCATACCTCTTCATCTGACATCAAGGATAATGGCCTCAGTCAGCCTGTTAAAGGTTGGTCCAGCAACCTCTCTGTCACGTCCTATATCAGCCTGTATTTCCATAACCTTGCCACTTTTATTGCCGCATAAATCGGTGTACGGTCAACAGTGTCCTGGCGGTGTGGATAGTAACAGGGCATGAGGTTAATTAAAAGACTGTGCATATGAACCCCTTTTTTTCACCGATCAAAAAGCACCATCGCCACAGATACACATACAAGACAAGCAAAAACACCACCCCCTGCGTCACTGAAGAATAAATACCACGTGAAACCACTGATGCAGTCCAACGGCCTGTATTGAACAGTTAAACCCAGTGCAGCATGTAGTAGAGCCATGAGCAATGTGTGCTCCCTCCTTCTAAGCAGTTTTGTCTGCCACTACGAGTTATGCTCACCTCCCAGTAATGGTTCCTCCAGGCTTGAAATTAGCACAATTTACCCCACTCTGTGGCACGTCGTGGTGCTGAAAACCAACCGGTTGCGCCACTGCTCGCTCCAGATAAGCCCACGCGACAGAGCAAGCCAAGGACATAAGGGAATATAAAAGTTGTCAGCTTACATGACCAAGTAGTGTTGTGTGAAATGACTTTAGCCCGACATTGTTAACGCCGAGCGGGCTGCCTCCGCCATGCTCGATAAAGGCAAATAAAAGGCCAGATAAAGCCCTGATGAAATGCAGTGTGTGTGTGTGTGTGTGTGTGTGTGTGTGTGGGTGCAGATGTATAAAGTTTGCCATCTAATCCTTGGCCTCTATTATACCCAGTGTTTAGCAACACAGACACCCTCTGCTCCATTCACCATTCAAGACTTCTCCATGTCTCAAACTCTCATTCTATCATTGTACTAACTACCACACAGACTGAAAACCCACATGCATAAATACTGATATTGGAAATTAAGGTTTTGAAATAGTTATCTGTTTGTTGCTGATATCAATACAATGACAGATTATATTACTCTTACACATGCTAAAAAAGCAAAAAGCAAAATAAATCTATATTTCGTATGATATGAATGTTTAAAAGACACATATCTGTGTGACGTGTAAACCATACCAGCTGTGGATAAACACGGGGTACCAGGCTGACTCTATAGGGGCACCATCAATTATGTCAAATGTTTTTATTTTAACTTTCATTCTGACCCATCATCTATGTTCTCTAAGCTTATCAGTTTATAATGTATGCCTCTGACTGTTATGAAAAAATACCAGTGGACTCAGGGAGCAGAAGGCACGGAGGCACACAGTTGCGGTGAAACGATTTATTTACAGTGAAGGAGATGGATTTTCAGGGACAGTGTATATACAATAAAATGTGAATGGGAACGCGGAGCCGGGACGTGCAGGTGAGGAGACGCACACTGGTAGCGCACTCGATCTGAGGGAAGAGGAGCAGGAGAATTAGGAGGGTCTTGCCCGAAACCGAGAAAACCATAAAAGAGATTTTACCGAGAGTTGGAGAGCTTACTTGGTACTGTTTGCCAAAACCCTCCGGAAGGAAAACAAACCAAACGTGGCGACCCGGAGAAACAGAGAAAAGAAAATCCTGTTGAGGAAACAAAACTCCGTACAGTCACCAGCGAAAATAATCCGCAGGCTCGCAGATTTTCAGGCACTCCAGAAAAGTCAATACTCCGACACTAGTCCTCTGTCGGGCAGCTCCTAAAGAACGCTTCAGAAGAAAGCGTCTGAAAGGTAACAGGTGTG
>VUQG01019729.1:0-11136 GCA_015106755.1 Etia nguti | reverse complement strand
TATATATATATATACACACACACACACATATATATATATATATGTATATATATATATATATATATATATATATATATATATATATATATATATATATATATATATATATATATATACATATATGCTGCACTTCTCTCTTTCAAATTGATGCCAGTGTAAGAGGGTTTAAGACTACATTGCTTACTGCTCTAATGAACAAAAACTACTCTTGTGCAAACATAATAAATACAACGAAGCTGACTTTAAAGTGACAAGTTAGAAAATTGCTGTTTTTTCTAAAGCTGCCGTAGGAAGCACCTGACTCTGCAAGGGCAAAGTCTGCAGTCCTGTCACATGCTGATTGGTTCAGATTCATCTGAATAACAGCTTTACCCTCTTCAGGTATAAGTTCATGTTTGCGTGCACGTCAATTGAGTCTGACTTGCATTCTAAAGAAAGCTTGATGCTCACATTAGCATCCCCCATGGAGCCCAGGCAGAGGCCCCCTGGTCATTTGCATGCAGCACTTACACTTGCATCTGCAGCCTCAAACTTACTGACATATATAAACAGGAAGTAATTTTCCATTGGCGCAACGCTATACAGATTTACTTCGATCTCTTCAGTGGCTCTGTCTTTAAGTAGCACACTACACTGAGCACCATTAGCAAGTGCAGTTTAATGCACTACTTTATGTAGTGCATTAAACATTTAAAGCATTGTACTTTTATTGGTGTAAATGCCCAGCAAGGTAATGCCTCATACAGTGTCCTCAATCCCACATCATAAAAACACATTTATGAAGCATAATTAAGGGTTAACTACTCAAGTAAAGTGGGACAATTTTACAATATCATTTTATCCAACCTTTTTCCCTTTTTTGCACTCCATATACACCATTTATCTTCAGTCAGATGAATCCTTCTCATTGGTCAATTGTAATAACAATGCAAAAAGAATACCTGGTACCAGAAATTTTGATCCTTGCTTATTCAGACATGTGCTTTTAGGGATGATTCATATAAAATAGTGACATCATAATCCTTGGTGTTGGTAATAAATTCTACCCTCCACCCTCTTTATCCACCTTTATGTATCAATGAACATGACAAAAGTTCTTACACATCACAGGTGGTGATTCCCTTTAGTTTGAGTTTAGAGACAGGATGGGCCTGGACATACGGAGGGAGCTAGGAGTAGAGTCACGAGGTGGTTTGGATCTTAGAAAGCCTCCAGGCCCACTTGGAGGTTTTCCAGGCACGCCCAACAAGGAAGAGACCTTGGGAGAGATTTTATATCTTATTTGGAACTGGAACACCTCACGATCATCCAAGAGGAACTTTGTAATGCTGCTGGGTAGAAGGACATCTGGAATACCCTGTTTAGTCTGCTGCCACTATTAATCAACTTCAAAGAACCACAAGACAATGAATGAATGAATGGCTGGATGGATGCATGGATGGTGATTCTCTCAACAGCCTCAGTTCTGTATTTTCTCAAGAATAAGGTTATCCTGTACACTCATTTTATTCTTAATAGGGTCTCTGCAATATGTTTATCAGTAAAGACTCACTGTAGGGCAGATTTCCTTAATTTTGTCTGTGTGAGTCTATAATGGTATATCATTTAGATTTGTTGAACTTATTAATTGTTGTGTATTTTGTGTAGATGTAATCAACTGTTTGCAGATTTTGATCCTGTTGCTGAAATTGCAATGTAACTTATTTGTTAGGTTACTGTTAATTCACATATTTGTTTAGTATTTTTGTTTTCACAAACAATGTTACAGGGTTAGAAGGGTTAAGTTATTACTTATTACTGAGGGAGCATCCTCCTTAACCTGATGTCGTGACATAGCATATGCTTATACAAACCTGTCACATTTCAATGTTGCCATGTAACCTTGTTTTAATTTTCATATGACAAGTTAATTTGTCTTTTTATAAAATAATGACATACTATAAGTGCATTGGCAATGGTTAATGCCTCTGCTCTTGTCACTTCACACTGTTAATTGCCAGTGGGTGAATCAGCTACATTTATTTTATAATTTAATCATATGGTGTTCTAAATACAAGGTTACATTATTTATTAAAGACACAAATATGCACATTGTTTATGTTGCTCTTCTAAAAACAAAAACAAAAAAACTTTTTCTCTAAGAAGACAGTGCTTAAAAATGACACCAAAGACTATTATTTCCATTAGCAATTGGAAAGAGAAACCATGAATGAATGATTCAGTAAAATATGTCAGGATCTGTGATTTATTTATTTTTTGACAAAAATGGAAGAAAACAGGAACATTTTTATAGATGCTTTTATCCTGCTGGCACAATAAGTAAAATTGAGAAACTTAACAATTAGCTTGTGTAATCCTTTGTGTGAAAACATTTAATGTTTTATAAATACACCGGGATGCACATTGTCTTGTGCTAGCTGGCTCTTCATCAACAAAATAAGAAAGGCTAGTAGTGCCTTTCCTCATGCCCAGTGTGTATCACATTGATTTCATATGATACATAAGTTGTATTTGCATTTTTAGACCACTGAGACCCAATTCACCACAAAAAGGAAAGCATTTGTAATTAATCATTAGAATTTTTGTTACTGCATAGAAACAATAGAACCACATTATCTTCTTGGCCAACAGTAACAGCAGGTTTTGATTATAAACAAGAGTAGAGGTTCTCATCTTTGCGTTTTTAAATATATTCGGTACAAATAATATTTTATTTGAATGGAATATTTATTAGAAGAACAGTCATCTCTGCCATAATGATGACCATGTACTAGAACATGATCTGGACCCAGTGACGTTATGGTGGTCTCTCTGAGGAACTTCAACTGGCAGCCAAGGTCTGCTATCATCTGCTAATGACGTCTTAATGATAGAAGGGACCTGTCCTTTATAGGACAGCTCGCCACTTTCCTCCCCTGCTAGATGAACTCAATCAGCTGCTGGACTATAAGTGGGCTGGCCTTATTTACTTCCATCCTGTGGTACTCTAATATTTAGGCTAGTTTACCTAGTTTAGGACCTGGTAATACTGCCATCTGCAAAAGGAGGTCTAACCTGGTACTAGCAAGGTGTAACTTATGAAGTCCAATGTCTAACAATGCATTTTTAATTTTTTTTAATTAAATTTCATGTAGAAATTTTGTAGTAAACCTATGTAAAATATCGACATATGGAATAAACATATGGAATAAACATATGGACTTTTGTTTCCTAGAAATGTAATGTTATATTTTTAATTGGAAAATGGTTTAAGGAGCAGATGACTACTCCTCCCTGAACCTGATTCCCTGGAGGTTTCTTCCTGTTAAAAGGGAATTTTTCTTCCCCACTGTCGCCGAGCGCTTGCTCCGAGGGGGTCGCTTGATTGTTGTTTCTCTGAATCATTAGAGTCTCTACCTTACAACATAAAGTGCCTTGAGGTGACTGTTTTTGCATAAGATAAGATAAGATGAGAGAAGACAATGCTTGAGACAATGTCTTCACAAAGGACGAGTCAAAAAGTGGAACAGATGAGAAAGTGCATGTGCCCACATTAGGAGTGTTCTGGACTCATGTTGGGTTTGAGATGACTAACATAACAGACATACCTTTTTATTACCAGCCACAGCAGTGAGACTGGCATTATTTTCACCTTGTGAGTGAAAAAACAGTGTGTCTGCTGTGGGAAGAACCACAAATGAGATATCCCAGAAATATGACTTTAGCAGGTGGTCATAGGTCTGTCTGTCTGTCCATGGACACACTCATATATATCTATCTATCTATCTATCTATATATATATAGACAGACAATAGCAACACAGCGGCAAAAAGAAAATACAGCTTTCGAACATGATCTTGGGACAATGTCAGGAGAATCAAGTCGGGACATTGCCAGCATTTGCCCTTTCCCACACGTAGCACACAGCAGAGGATTCTCCACCTTAGATATATTCTCACTACTGAGGATAGTGTGCTTGCTTTAGGCAAGAGAGCTGTGTGTGTGTGAAGAGTTTACATGAGACAGCCCACATGATGCCCACTGCTCACTGTGAATTCATGGGACAGTTACCTGTGCTACTTTCACCTGGGAATGATCTGACATTGTGCTGACTTTGTTTAAGGGAACTCGTAGGGTAAAATCTATAAGACGTCCCCCCTGATTTGGACATTTGCATTCTCATGTAGCACTGTGAAAAGTTCAAGGTTGCAGTGTGTAGGTGTGTGTGTGTGTGTGTGTGTGTGTGGGAAGGGTTACACAGTCACACAACTTTACAAGTGTGTGTCTGATGATGAGTGTGGTCCGACAGCTCATTGGCATTGCTGCTGCTGTAAGCCTATCGCAAGATGGTCTCTTGCATATAGCTGTTTTGACTTAGAGGAACATATAGAGACTCCACCAACTAGCACCTACACTCCTTCCTCAAATTAATCCACTGAGCTTGTGCATGACGTGAATCACAACATTGTACAAGGTGCCTTTATTAAACAGCTTGTTATTCAGTCAAAACAATTAGGACTGTGCATTACACAGTGGTATCCTGGCAACTGGGTATGGCGAAGCAGAAATAGAAAGAGACAGGGAGAAACAGGCCCATACAAGCTGCCATAACTGATTTGTTAAATTTGACTTCAGGACTGTTGATCTACTTATTTGTTTTGCACCAGTGTTGCCTGCAATGGATGTGGTAAGTTTATGGGTGAGACTGTCCAAGTTTCAAGCAGAGGCACAACTGTGAGTCCAACCCACAGGCCCTTGATAGAGCCAAGCAGCGCTACAGGGACTTGCAACAGAAGATAATTTTGACAGTGGCTCGAGGGCTTTTCGCTACAGTTATTTAGTATTCCCACCACACAGACGCACAGGCGTATATGAATGTGCATGTGCTGCCCATATATCTTCGCATCTTACCAACACATGTGCACGTATGCACACAGACATGCAGAGATGCTGTACTCGTCTCTCGATTGGTTTCTTTTTGATGTTGAGTGTGTCCCTGACAATAATATTATTAATAATAATAAAAATTCTGCTACCACTAGTACTGCTGTTAATAATAATGATGAAATTAGGCTTCACACAATACCCTTTGTTTTTCTTTTTAAAACACACATGCTTCCACATTACTATACAATAGACACACACAAAAAGATTTATGAATACATACTATATAGAAAGAGCATTACACTTTATATGAAAAAACCCCCAGTATCTCTAATTCAAAACACACAGCATGGAGATCACCTTTCTTTTTCTTACTACTTATGTCAATTCACAATCAGATAATCAAGTTTTTATGGGTAACTAAACATACACGACACTCACTCTTGAGGCTAAAAAACATATTTGTTCAGCATGAACATGTACTCTACTATAATATATATTATAAATGGATGGCATCCTCATGAAATGGAAGAAGAATTGCAGGCAAAACAACATTATGTGGTCATTATTTAGATTATTCTTGTGGTTTGACCTTTACCAAAGGGTTAAAATAGATTAAATTTATATTAGGAGGTTAATGGACAATGTCTTTATTGCTAAACTAAATGAAAACACATTAAAAGTGATACCCATAGACGTAATGGTGCACAAGCACTCAACATGTGCAGGGACACACACACACACAGACTCACGCACACGTGTCACTTGTAGATACACATCATTAGCCACAGCAGGTTTTAAAGTGGCAGTTTAGGATGACTTGTCACTCACTCTGCTGCTTCCACCGCGCTACATTCAAGGCTGCCAGGCCAGTAACGACAGCAACGGCGGCTCCCACCACACTACGCTAACAGCTAAGCAGAACATAAGGTGACATTGACACAGCCATTGCACCAGCTCTGACTCTGCCCATGACGTCAGTGTCCTTCGAAAGGGAGCACACGGGATGTGGGCTGGCTGAATCATGTGATCGGCCATCCCTATCTCTATTTGTCAGAGCCTCGGCTGTAACGCGCCTACCTGTGTGCTGAGAAGTGGGGTTGATGCATGATGCACTGCGTACCACAAGTACCATCCAGAGAGAGAATGAAAGACACAGTCGCACAGACAGACAGACAGAAAGGACGACAGAAAAGGAGAGATATAAAGAGCTGTAGCTCTGGTAGTAGAGTACTGTGGCTTTATGCCATCAGTCATGAAGCGTCCATAAAGCATTCAGAGATAAGACTTAGCAGCATTTAAAGCACATGGTTATAAATGGTTGACCGTGACCTTAACGTCTCGGGGGGGAAGGGAGGGAAAAAACAAAAGGAGGAAGTGGAGAGGGGGGGTCAGGAAGCTGGAGTAATGGATATAAAAAGATTTAAGGGACAAGAAAAGGACGGAAATGAAGACGTGTGATATAAAAGGATGTTAAAGACGTACTGTCCAGAGTGAAGTGCAGCGATAAAGAGAGTGTCAGACTGATCATAGTGTCTATAAAGATGTTAATAGGAAGCATAAGGAAGGAGAGGGAAAACGGTGAATGAAAAGACAGTTGAGAGCGCATCTTTCATTTCTTTTTGGTTTACTTACATTGTTTTGAAACAAACATGACCAGAATATGACCATTTGACCTTAAAGGTCCTTTCTACTGAATATTTTAAACGACTGAATAAATCAAAAAGCAAAAATAACAGACACTGTTTGAAAACCGGCTTTTAAAAATATAAATGGGTGAATTCTCCCCTAAGAAACTTTGATCCTTCATCTTCTTTCTTTCACGTCTGCAGCGTTACAAAAAACAGCATTTTTCTAATGTACGCGTGTGATATTTGATTTGTTTATCGCATTACCACTTCTTTTTAACGTCTCCATTACAGTTTATTTGATACAGCTGAATTGCATTTCAGCATACCTCTGCACTTTTTTTTTTACACCTGTGTCTGTTTGCAACTCAATTAGATATGACATTGTATTTGACTCAAAGCTGTTTTCACAAGCAGCTGCAATTGGGTGCGAAGGCAGCGCTGCTACCATGCTTGTCAATAAAACCACATTAAAATGAACACATCATAATTACTGCCTCTATTATCCTTCAAGATCTAGGACAGAGGCACCCGCTCGTAATTGGCTGACTAACTACCCCATATGTGCATGGCCAATAGAAATAATTGTCCTTGTGTGTAGCGCTGACATGTTAACAGAGTCATATCACAGTTTGTGACTAAAACAATCACTTTCAAGGTGCTCCCAACCAACATATTCCAATTGGCAATTATTGGTTTGGGTACACAGATTGTTGCAAACATTATTAACAAACTGCTGCATGGTAGAAACAGCGCGGCTACATTTATGGATTTATTCCAGCTAAGACTGGTTCAACAATTGCTATAAAAACAACCTCACAGGAATCAGGAAAGGCAGCACCACTTGTTTGTCTTGTGTATAGGAAGCTTTACCATCACTCTAACAACCTGGCGATCAGTAAACACAGACAGGTGTTTTGGCTTTTCACAACATTATGCAAAATATCCGTAAAACTGGATCCTTTCGTACATTTGATAAACAAGATGAAGTGGACTCTTTCGCATATGGCGCTCGCTGCAATCTTGCAGCGGCTATAAGCTGCTTGAGTGGATGTGATTTATTCACGATCTTAACTTTGCGAGTAGTCGTGGCTTAGTTTCAACACTCCTGTTGCCACACACACAAAAAAAAGGGAGAGATTAAGAGACTAATGCTTTTAGAACAAAGTGAGGCTGCTGGTCGGTTGCAAGCTTTGACACTATGCTGTTTTAAATCTGCAGAATTGAAGAGCTTACAGAGGTAAAGATGTAGTAATTCTCTCATCTCCTAAAGGATTTAACAGTCCTCATGATGAAGGAGGAAAATGAATCTTTGATTAATAGTTTGGATAGGGCTATGCGCAGATGTAGATAACATCATTCTAATCTTTTCCTCTAATGTGTCACCCCCTCCACCCCCTCCATCCCCATCCCTGCATTTCTCTTCGCTTGTGTGTACAGAACAGCATGAAAAGGCGAGGCAGATTGTCCAGTGTTTGAAGATAGATTGTTTTGTAAGCCAGCTGTGAAACAGGGATGACGCCCTGAATAAGTTACATACTCAGATCAGACCCCAGTGCTTGTCTGAAAGATGTGATCCAAGCCTTCGTCTTCTTTTGCTTCCAAGTAGATTAGATTAGAGGAGGGTTTTTTGGGGGGGAGGGGATGGCGGGCATTGAGTGCTCTTTACTTTCTTTTGCTCTGAATAAAATCTTACTTTAAAGTTTTATCTGCAAGCGCTGACCTTTCAACTGCAGATCTTTTTTTTTTCCTTGTTACATTTCTGTTATTCATTATCCCCGGTGTTGACCTACACTGTGTCTTCAGAGTGTTTTCAGATATTAATGTGACACAAATGTGAAGTCTTTGCTGAATATTCCTTTTGCTTATGGAAGCTTTAGATAATCTTCTGATACAATCAAATAAAAGGGAAACTGACATTTGCGAACACGATTTCCCTTCCAAACAGGCTTTTAAATTCACAGAAGTAGGATTTTCTTTTTTTTTTTTCATGGTGCTGAAGAATTGCAATAGTTATAATGAGCTGCCTAAACTTTAATTTTGCCCAATTGTTCTGCGTTCCTGAAAATATGACACAGCCGGGACTGAAACGGTTCTCGTACTCCTTGCTGCTGTTTTGATTATCGATTAAGCTTAGTCTGATTAAAGTCGGTCTGAAGGATGGCCAGACTGGTTGGAAACAGAGTGACTCATCAATAGCCAGATTCATCAGTAACTTCTCTAACTACACTGCCTCCTCTTCATTTGTGTTATTCACTTTTCTCTCTCGCCCTTGCAATCTGCTTTTCTCTTTTCCCTCTAGACCGCTAGGCACAGTTCAATTCATGCATATTATACCGCGCATGTCGCACTGTGTGCAGCTCAGGGCTTTCCTGAGTTAGGTTTTGGGTAATGATCAAATGAATTAAAGAACATAAGCTACATGGCTACAAATAAACATCTCAATTGTTTCTTTTTGGAGACAAAACTCGGGCACATGCATGTGTATGATTCACTATTTATCATCTAAACAGAGGCCTGATTAGGATTTTTGTCTGAAGAAAAGGCAGTGTGTGTTTGTGTTTATGTTTGTGCGTGCGTGTGTGTATACTGTAGTTGACTAAATGGGTGGCCGCGTGATAGAAGCTCATCAACTGAGTGATAATCTAATTACTGCTGTGGACTAAGATAGATGGTGCCACGGAGCAAAACACACATCTTTGTAAGATTTAATTTGTGTGGTAAAAGCTACACAAATAATTTAGGTCCTTAGAAGAGATATGAATTTTGATGCAAGTCTATTAGTTATCGCAGCTCTGAAATGGGGTCACATAACTCACAGCGTGCCAGCCTGTCGACAAACTGAGAGTCTGTGGCAACAAACTAAGAAACAAATTGAGTAGCGTTACTGCAGGATGTGATTAAAACCAAAGGAGAGTGACATTTTGAGAGCTATTAGTAATTGGTGACAAATGTAATGGCTGCCAGTGATGGATACAGCTCCCTCACCTCTGCCTTTGTGTTCGGCCTGAATCAATTTTTTATCTGGTGTCTTTATTGTTTGAAAGGAATAGAATATTAAAGAGAGGTTTTGGAGAGGGAGGGCGATACCTTATTTGGCAGGTATCATGAGTGAATATGAGGAAGTCAACGCTGGTTTCAGACATGCATGGAGATGAGACAGTTTTCTACAAGGGAGACAGTATTTTTGTAGCATTTGACCCCTGCAAAGAGATGGCAGTGTGCGTGTCTCTTCTCCCAGATATGCAATGCAGATTTGCAATCTGTCAGCTGAAGGCCTCAGCGGTCTAAATAATTGGATTTTTAAAAAAAAATAATTTGTAACCCAGTGAGGTCATTTTAATCAATTCTTGTAATTACAAATTACAAATCACCGTGTGCCAAGGGAGCTTTGTGACATGGCTGCTGTAAAATGGTTCTAAGGCACAGGATCAGCTCGCCAACTCCTCTTTCTCGCTTTGGTGAAAAAGAAATGCTTTTAAATGGTTTTGAGTCTAATTTATGGACTTCACTTCTCAGGTTCTTTGCTCTGATCTAATTAAATTGGACATGGCTTAAATGAGAATGTTAATATGTTGTAATATTCTGGGACTATAGTTAGCAGGCCTGATCTGAAAGAAGGGCTTTTAATAAAGCAACACCTTTTCACTTGCACTACATTGTGTAATAATTTTATCTGAGGTGCCCTAAATGAACATCTTTTCACATGTTTACTACCAAGCAGTTCATCTGAGGTAAGTGGCTGCACATAAAATTTTCATCCAACTGTCATTTCTTTAGATTTGCCAGGAAAAGCAACGAGCGGCGATTTATTGAAACACGTGCAAGTGTGAATAGAAATACAGTATATAAGGCTAAAAAGAAACACAGTTCTAAGGAGCTGTATTTGGTCTGACCACCTTTGTTTTTCAACACACCCTGAATTCTGTTAGGAAAGCTTTCTTCTAATTTTGTTAAGTAGGCATCAGGAATAGTTCTCCAGACTTTTTGAAGGACATTCAAAGCTCTTCTTTGGATGTTGACTCTGTTCTCTGTGAGAAATTTCAGATTTGGATTCATCACTTTGTAAGACCTGTTGCCACTCTTTTTTTTTTCTACAGTCCAGTTCTTTTGTTATCTGGCATAGCTCAGCCTTTTCCTCCTGTTTCCCTTCCTTAAGAATGACAGCCACCCTTCCACTGAGCTCATTTCTGATGAGGCTTTAGTGAATAGTACATGGATCAAGTGAAGGGCCAATTGCATCTCTCAGGTCCTGTGTCAGGTTTTTGCTGGATGTTTTGCTATTTTTTAAGGACTTTTCATTTCTTTTAGATACTGTTCATCTCCTGTAGATGTTTTTTTTCTTCTTTTGTCCTCCTCTTGTCTATTTTCCTCAATTTCTTAAGGACACATTGTGGATCATGCTGAAAAATGCCAGGTTTTCAGCTAATAGCTCTTTTTGAATCACCTTTTTGGTGCAAAAATACTATTTTATGACCATCAAACTGTTTTATTGTTGGCTTTTTTGTTGTAGATTCAACTGAATAAAAGTGAAGAAATTATTGGAACACGGTGCTACTAACTTAGCAGAAGACGTGTGAATAGAAAAGATGGCGGCGCGCACAGACACAGCGGCTTACTGCAGCTCTCCCTATATGTGCCTTTT
>VUQG01019728.1:0-20495 GCA_015106755.1 Etia nguti | reverse complement strand
TTTTTTTTCTTCATCACGTTAACATGTTTTCATTTCTCCCCCCTCCCTCTTTGTTTTCTCGCTGATGACTCCACCTTCACTACTCCTCCTCCCCCTGAAGGACCCCTCTGTGTCCAGACCCCCCCTCAGACACTCTTCCTCCTCCTCTTCCCTCCTGCATCGCTCCAGCTCCTCTACCCTGCATCCCCCCTCCTCTTCCTCCTTTACTGCAGATCACTCCCACCACTACCACCAGCCCCGACTCCACGGCCCCTCTCCTCCTGCACAGCAACCCCCCACGCAGACATCACGGCCCACCAGCTCGGGCCCCTACTCCTGGGGACACTCAGGTAACGTGCTGGCCCTTCACCTCCACTTCCTGCGAGTCTCTCACACTTTCATTTGCTTTAATCTGTTTTCCTGAATTTGAACCTGATGATCTGTAAAGACTCAGTCCGCCCGGAAATCGTCCTGCAGAAATCAGCAAAACTCTGTGACCTCAGAGCAGCTGGCCGGGCATGCTGGAAAATGTAGTCCAGCAAACACTGAACTCAGATTCTCTCTGTTGTTCAGACTCTGTAAATGGTTACAGTTTAGTTTGATTAAACGCTCACCGCGTTCCCATGGCAACCTGCTCACAGATGAAAATCTCAACCTGGAAATAATCAAAGTGACAGGATTCATCTGAAGTCATGTGACACTGATGCTGTGCTGTACATGTGAACCCGTCACGCCTACAGTGCTGTGCATAAGTCTTGAGCCACCGCTTGTAGGAAAAAGGTGTGCAGAGTTACTGAAACATGATGGAGGCGGGCTGTTTGGTGTAAGCCCCGCCTCATTTCTGCCGGTCGTCTTCAGGACTTTTGCACAGTGCTGAGGGTATGGCAGAAAGCGTGAGCGTGAACGCCGCCTGACGTGACCTCTTGCTCTTCCTCAGGAGTTGGCGCGAGCGTCCAGCAGCATGTTCTGGTTGTGCCTGACCGGCGTCAGACTCTCTCAGCTCACGGCGTCCCGCTGAGTTATGGCACGCTGCCTCGAGCTCCTCGCCGAGCCCCGCCTCCCTCCACCTCCTCCCTCCCCAGGCCCAGAGCTGGCACCAGCCCTGCCCCCTCTCCAGGACCGCAGAGCCTCTACGGCACCATGCTCCGCCCTCGTCGCTCCACCGCCGGTGCCAATGGCCACTACGGGCAGCCATTGTCCGGCTATGCCCCCCACCACCTCAGAGCATCAGACGGCCCCGCCCACCCTCTCCGCCTGGATATCCCCCCAGACAGCGACTGGCGACGCGATGCCAACTCCAGGACGGTCCAGCCCGGCTCCTCCTGGGACCCCCGCCCCGCTCGCCACCCGCAGCCTCGACGGCCCCCCCAGCTCTGCTCGCTCTGCCAGCAGCTTCCCGCCGAGCCAGCGCACTCCTGCTGCGCCTCCTGCGGTGCCTACGTGGCTCGGTTCCGGCCGGCCAGCTGATCGGACCACGGCGAGAGTTTTACTGCAAATGTGACTCGCTGACATCGTGAAGGAGCTCAAACACTGTGTGTGTGGCGTGATGATGTCACTTTGGAGGAAAACTCTTGGATTGGCTCTGCAGTGTCACCCTCTCATCCTCACTTCTCCGTCACGGATCTCCTGCTGCTCCGGCAGCCTTGCCGGGCTCTCGCACACCAACACGTCTCTGACATCACGAAGCTCCGAGCGGCGACCTGCTGTCTGCTCAGCACTGAACTCTGATTGGACAGAAGGAAAACGGCGGCTAGGTTTGAGAGCTGATGGATGCTCGAGGTCCTGATCTTAGAGAAATGTTTGATTATTTCTGTAAAAGCTCAAATTCAGACACGCTGCTTGTAAACATAAACGCCAATAAACGGCTGCAGTGACGCCTCGTGTCGGTTCGCCGGCCATCACATGAGCCCCCCTTGGTGGACGCCAGCGTTATAACACCACTCTGCTCCTGTGTGTCTTCAGAGAAACGTCCCCGATGAGCCGTCACGGTTCGCTTAAACTCAGCATCATTTAATTTTTTTTAGCATTTTAGTCTGTTTGGAGGTTTTAACTGAAAAACTGTCAAACATGTGGCCCGGGGGCCAGAACCAGCCCACCAAAGCAGTCCGCTCTGGTCCACCTGTATGAAAACAATGAGGGCTTCCGCTTTTTCACAGTGACGGGTGGATGCTGGCTCACGGTTATAAGACATTCTCCTGTTGGTCCATTTGATCAGCTTTGATTGGAGCATCAGGAGACTTTCGCGGATCGTGGCGCTGATTGACGCGTGGAAGCGCATCCTCCTGGTTATTTTTGTAGCTGTGTGTAGACGAACTAACCCGAGAGTGCTCACCTGTCGCCCGAGCGGGCGGCCTGGCCGGCTCGTTCCTCTTCTCTAGAATATTTTAAAAGAATAACCGCAGCTTTGTTTGAGCAGCTAATATTTAGCATGATGTCTTCGGCTCACCTGTCGCAGGGTGTTCGTGACGACGCCCGTTAGCGCGGTAGCTCAATCGCTTTTAGCGCACTTCACAAGTGTTAAGATAGAAATTTCTTTCGCTCGTTGCCGATTTCTTTCGACGTCCCTCCCGTTTGTTCGGGGGAGGAGCTTCCCTTATTTTTCTTGCTCCAATTAGCTCTTAGACTTTCTGCCGAGACCAGCGCTGGCTCCGCCCACCTGGTGCTCCAGGTGAGCTCGGACTGAAGCGAAAGGTTGAACTGGATGTTTCAGATGAAGTTATTTTTGCATCACGTTTGCTTTGCCACAGTGGATTTTGGTTTCGTTGGTATATTTTTGATGCTTATTTTTCTACGCTGCAGACTGAACACAGATGAGAGGATGAATAAAATGTTTAAAGGAAAAAGTCTGACTCGTTCATTTTCTTATTCAGGGTTTATTTAAATATTTTCTGCTATGTGTTTTTACATCATTAAATACGTGACTTTACATTCAAATATTTTCTTCATTTAAAATGTGAAAAAGTAAAAATTCCCTCAAGTTTCAAATTAAAAAAACATTTCCGACTTTACGTCCGCTCTGACTGGTTAGTAATTGAGCATTTTAAGTCTGGATGGTCTCTCTGCTATAAGCCCCGCCCACCACATGGGCGTGGCATTGATTCACACTAAAAGAAATCTGTCCAGACTTTCAGCGTCACAGCTTTGCACCACTTCCTGTTCCTCGCCTGATTGGCCCGATTGACAGGAACAGAGCTGAGGGCTTTCAGGAGAATGACGTTGATTCTTCAGTTTTGACAGCAGAAGAAGAAACACCTTTTTTTGTCACATTTATGAAATTCGAGCTCAGCGGGAAGCTTTCGTAGTCGAGTTTCTGCATTTAAAAACCTTCAAATAACCAAAACCTGCAACTAAATGTTAGCAAAAACATGCATGTGCTGCGTTCAAGAGAATCCGGCTGAGCTTAGAAACGGGACAGAGCTGTACTCTCCTTTTCAATGATTCAAAACACAAGTAAAGACTCATCGGGTCAAACCCTCCGTCAACTCCCAGAATCAACACTGACAGGAAAAACGTGTCAAATGTTGATAATTTAAAAAAAAATAAAAGCAGGAGTGCTGCTGTTCTCAGAGCTGTTTCAATAAAGTTTCACATCCGTGAAAACGAGGAGTTACTCTCCATATGAAGATCACACGGCATGTTAGGACGACTCAGACGTCCGTCTTTTTTTCAGTGGAACCCAAAACGTCGTTTGGAGGCTCACTGCCACTTTATTAGGTACACCTAGTACAGCGTTAAAGCCCCTTTTACCTTCAAAGCTGCTTTAATCCTTCACAACTCAGATTTGACAAGCTGCAGGAAAGTTTTGATCCATGTTGACATGACATTATCATGACATCATCACTCTGCTGCATCCGTGATGAGACCCTCCCGTTCCTCCACATCTCAAAGCTGCTCTGTCAAACTGAGATCTGTGACTGTGGAGCCGTCTGAGGGAACTCGCTTTGTGACATCAGAGGATGGTTCACTGAGGTCAGAAAGGGAGGGGCGTGGCCCTCATCACAGCAGCAGCAGATGGATTAACTCTGAGCCAACCATCTGACACTCACAGACCAGGAAACATTTCTCCATCTTCTGCTGTCCAGGTTTCTGTGTGAGCTGTAGCCTCAGGTTCCTGTTCCTACTGACAGGAGTTTGCTCTTCTGCTGCTGCTGTACTTTTCACAGATGCTCTTCTGCAGACCCTGGCTGTAATGAGTGACTTCCTGTTTCTTTCCTATAAGCCTGAAGCAGTCTGTCTCTCGTCCTCAGTGAGTCATTTCTTCCCTGAGAGCTGCTCACTGGATGCTTCCTCTGTGAGCAACACTCAGACCAACTTTAAATCTCTTACATCTCCTTTCTTCATCATTCTGAGGCTCAGTCTGAACTTCAGCAAATGTTTTGAGCTGCTGCTCTGTGATTGGCTGATTAGATATTTACATGAAGAGATGTACCTAATAAAGTGGCAGTGAGGTGAGGTGAGGTTTGAGAGGTTTAGTTTTTTCTTTTGCTTATTTCTATCAAGTTTGTGGCTCATATTCTTTTCCTCAGCATTTCGCTGGAATCAAACTGGAACAAACTCGCCGTTACGCTAAATATGACATTTAAAAAAAACAGAATTCTTCTGAGCTGAAGGGTTATTTCACCCCTCATGATCCTCTAAGGTGCCTTCATCCATCCATTCATCCAACCAGTTCCTTCAGCTGTTAGCTGATTGGTCCACAGCGCCCTCAGGTGGTCGGGTAGAGTAGCAGACATACGAACACGTCGTCCTCTGACTCCGCCCACTCTCCTCCCCTCAGTTCCAGCCTCAGCTCCTGCCCCTCCCTCAGCAGCAGGAGGCTGACCCCGGTAGCCGGCCCCTCCTCACTCCCTTCATGCCTCTGCAGAGGCACTGATGCTCCGCCCCACTCCTCCCCCATTCTCCTTAGGACCACATGGGCGGGGCCTGGTCTCAGGTGCAAGGTGAGGACAAACAGGTAGATCCCATCCACTGGAGCCGTGAAGGCACCGCCAGAGTAAAACTGTTCCTGGGTCAAAGACGGCTCAAAAACAACGGCGCCAGAGACGCTCCGAGGAGACCGAGCAACGAACAGCGGGGCGCGTTCTGATACGCTGGCGGGGACGGGCTCACCTGGAGAGAAGAGGAGGGGCCAATGCAAGAAGATGTGAAGAAAAAAAACAAAAAACAAGAACTTTTACCAGCTTTAATTAAAACAAACAAACAACCACTATCAATAAAAGATTAATTGGACAGCAGTGTGGTACCTGGAGCCTTGCCTGGTGACTCCCTCCCGCTGCGGCGCTTTGCTCCCCTCTCTGACTCCTCCCTCCGTCCTCCTTGCTTCTCTTTCTTCTTCAGCAGCTGCCACAGCTTATCCAGCTCCAGCGTGGCGTTGGATCTCGCCAGCACGTCGGTGTTGCTGAAGACATTCTTGAACACCCCCAGATGTTGCTCCAGCCCCTTTTTCAGCCACATCACCTCATTCAGGACTGTGGCATCCACACGTGAGATGTTGGGGCAGGAGCACGGTTTCTCCTCCAGCTGGGCCAGCCTGCGCTCCACCTCCTCCACCTTCCTCTCCAGGTTCCACAGGTCACCGCCATCTCCAGGGTGGAACAGCATCTGCCGCTCCCTGGCAGGAAGTCTGTCGCCGCCGCCCCTCCTGGGGTCACCGGGCAACCAGGAGGGGGGCTGGTCTGCAGACAGCACCTCCTCTCTGCCTCCTAAGAACAGATGAGTCAAAAATGAGTCGAAGCAAAAACAGGAAGTAGCGCCCTAAAGCTGCATTCTATCTAACATCCAGCAGGGGGGCTACCCTGACAGAATGGCTCATTATTTCAAAAGAAAAGCATCGGCTGCCTGCAGCTGTCCCTTCACAGTAAAAGCGTACCTGTCCAGCCCTGCTGCAGCATGATGATGCTCTGCTCGTGTCCTCTCAGCTGCTCCTGCAGGTGCCTAAGCTCCTCCTTCAGAGCCTGGACGGAGATGAAGTCAGCCTCTTCCTCCTCATCCTCCTCGTCCTCACGGTCCTCCCTCTCCTTCTGCCTCTCCTTCTCCCTCAGGCTGATCGTCTTCAAGAAGTCAAGCACCTCATCTCCCAGCAACATCTTCAGCACCCTGCTGTGTCGGCTGGCGTCTTGGAGGAGGGTGTTGAAGGTGGTGTCCAGCACCTTTATCTTGGCGTCTTGCTGTCTGTCTGCGTCCTTCAGGCCAGAGACAGAGGCGTTCAGGTGGGTCAGGCCGAGGTCCAGAGTCCTGATCCTGCTCTGCTCCTGCAGGAGGAGGATGGAGAGCAAACAGAAATACACAAAGCAGCATATTTAGAAACGCTGTGTGGATCTATCGCTAGCTTTTGAGATCGTTATCACCACGTATGTGTGAAACGATCTCGTTAAAGCTGAAAGTCGTGTCTGCTCTTATTTACAGTTTCATTGCTCATACCCTGTGGAGGCCAAGTTGGAGCGCCTTCACCGCCGGCTCCCAGTCGCCACTCGCACCCCAATGCCCTCCCCTGTTGTTCTCGTCCAGAGCTAATCTGTTCTCATTGGCCTGCTCGGTCACGTTGGCCACGTCCCTCTGCAGGCGAGCCACGGCCGCCTGCAGGCTCTCGCAGTTGCATTCGATGCGCGAGTTGTTCTTGCAGACATTCGGGATCGTCCACAGGCAGTCCATGTCCTCCTCCACATCATCCAGTCGTTTAACCTGCTGGCTCAGGTTCCCCGCCAGCTCGTCCACACGATTCAGCACCTTCACCTTGGCGTCCTCCACCTCCAGCCCCGTCTCCATGAATAGCACCTGGCTGTGCCGTGCCGTGTGGTTGATCAGCTTTTCCAGCTCCTTAACGTGCCGACTCAGCCGCTGGATGGTGCCCGATGTCACCGCCGCATCCTCCATCAGCGCGGTCACCTGCACGCGACACATTTTCGTTTCCTATTTCAGTTCCGATTTCTAACATTTACTGTCAGAAGACACTCGTGCTGAACGTCAGGAACAAAGTCCTCAGGTAATGAATGTGTGCAGGCTCACCTTCACCGTGTTGTTGACCACCGTGTTGTCCAGCCGGTCGATGGCCTCCCACAGCTCTGAGGTGCCCGTGGGGGGCTGCAGCAGCTGGTGTGGAGGGTTGGTGGGCGGATGGAGGTCGTCCTGCTCCCGCTCATCCTCAGGCATCTGCCACTGCTCCAACTTCAGCTCTGTCAGCGTGGCGTTCATGGCCTGCAGGCTGACCTGAGATCAGCGACAGGAGTTATTATTTTCATTGACGACATATGAACAGACTGTACATAGAAATGAGAGCTGCTTCCTCTAACAGCCTGAGGGTCCCATCAACAGAGAGCAACACCAGCTAATGTTAAATTATAATGACATAAGACACCAACCGGACCAACCAAACAATGACAGGAGGAAACATCAGCAGTGATCTCAGGGAGACGACTGCTGCTGCGCATCAACCTCAGGAGAAAGATCATTCAGACACCTGACAGTCTTCTCCGAAGTCAGAAAAAATCCAAGCACTCACACTCTACTGGCCTCAATTAGCTTGTGAAAAGTTTGGAAAGGTTGCAGGAGAAAGGCTGTTCTCGCTAAAAGAACATGGCAGCACTGCTTTGGTTAGCAAAGCTGTATCAGAATGAAGCGCAAGCGCTCTGAAACCAGGTCCCTCATTTTCTAACAGTTCGTGGAAACATTTGTACCCTGCACAGAAATCATTTGATTTATGCAACATGCACGCTGGCATGTCCAGTCTGCATAGGCCACGCCCCCATTTCTCTATATAACACATTTACCTCCAGGTGAAGCAGAGAAAGCAGTGATGATGTAAAAGACAAGCTTGCATCTCTAAGGCAGGAAAACAACGAGCTTGTTCTTTGTGCCCAAGGAGGAAGCCAGAAAAGGCACAACTGTCCAGACTGCTTCCATCAGACGAACGATGGTTTAAGAACAAAAAATAAAATAATGGAGGTAACGGATGTCATCTCCTCTGAGACACTCACTGTGGCTCAGGTGAAAAAAAGAGTTTGGACAAAAGTTAGAAAGAAAAAAGACCAAGAGAAAAGAAGAAAACAGCTGGAGAACAGTTGGAGATGACAAACTCCAGATTCTCCAGCATCCAGGGATAGTGCCAAAATATTAGGCTGTCAGTGATGACATCCAGGAATAACAAGTCATTTTTAATGAAAGAAAAGATGGGATAAGGAATACTGGAATATGTTTAAATTAAAAGGTTCAAGGAACCTTTTAATTGTTTAGAGAACTATAAATAATGACCAAAAAGTAATAATGAATTATTGATCATGGTCATTTTAAAGATGTTTAAATTCGCTGAGACAGCCAGGCCTCAGTTTGTCACAATGTCATTATTTCTTTTAATTGTACATCCTCCTGATTTATTATAATGGTTTATATCGACATCCAAAGGTGACTCACACCACCATGAATCCTGTGTTGGTATCTCGCCACCATCGTCCACTGACCTGCAGCATCTTCTGCTGGCGTTTCAGCTTGGTGTCGATGTCGGCCTTGAAGCTGGTGAGGTTGTAGTGCAGCATTACATGCTGCGAGTGGAGCCTCTTGTCCATCTCAGTCTGCTGCGCCTCCATCTGCCTCTTGACCTCCCCGATGTTCTGAATCACTTCATCTAATCTGGCGTCCAACCGCTCCTCCACCCCATTGTCACGCTCCTCCAGAAGAGTCATCTGATGCCCCGCCCCCAGCTGGCTGCTCTTCAGCTGGGCCACATCATGGGCCAGGTCACCTACCTTCTGGCTCAGGTGTTCCAGTGAGTGGTTAAAGCGCTCCATGACCGGCTGTAGCTGGGACCACACCTGGTCCATCATGTAGGGAACAATGAGGGGAATAAGGGCACCGGAGTATGGGAGAGGGGCGGCACTGAGGTCATCTGGAAAAAATAAAAATGTTTTGGTTTTTTTAATGCAAGGACATTTCTAATTGAAAGGAACCAAAGGAACAAAGGAAACTACAATTACACAGCTCAAAGATTGTGTGGGATTGTCCTGGAATAAACTGTTTTATCACAAAAAATAAAGTACAAACTACTTGTTTATATGTAGAAGTAGATTTGTGTAAAAAAAAAAACCCAAAGATTAAAACTTAAAAACAATATAAATTATTATACAATGAGAGCAGGTCCCTCTAACGTCCTATCATTGAGTCCACCTGTAACTAATGAAGGTGTTCCACAGTTATTAGCTCTGCACTCAAATCTGAATATACATCTTTATGCAGAGGACACTCTCATATGTGCCACCGGCTCGTCTCTCGATCAGCTTGCTTTGATTTCTGAAGTTTCTCGTTAAACATGAAGTTTGTCTAAACTGAAAAAGGGAGCAGCCCAGCATGCTGTTTATTAATGAGGCACCACCTTAGAGATACTTAGCTTAAAATTTAAACGTCATACAAAATTTTTTTAGGTCATGTGACTTTCTAAGATTAGCCAAAGCTCTTATTCTTATACTGAACTTGCAGTTAAATACTTTACGTATTCTGATTTCACTGGAGCTTTTTAAACTTTGCATTTATTTATTTCTGCTGTTACTTGTGCTTTTATTGACATGTGAACACACTGTCTTTGTGTTACCTGCCTCTCTTAGGGGGCCTAAGGGTACATCTGTCACCTTACAGTGCTGTGACTGCAGCCATTCACCAACAATAGATATATAGTCATGACAATTTGCATATTAATGATCAAGAAGCTGACCTCACGGCCCGTTGTTAGTCAGTGTGCTATCGTTTCTCCCACTGAAAACACTATCGTCCAGATGAACAGAATCAACTTTTTGGGACATTTTATTCTTGATGTTTCTACGCAGAGCTCATGATCACATGTGAGGGTAGGAACACAGACTGGCCTGCAAATTGTCAGCATCACTTTCACATCCAGCTCTTCAGCACACTCCTTCCTGCTGATATCCATCAATGTGGCTTCATATCTGGCTGCAAACTGCTCCAGTGTGAGATGAAGGTCATCATTTGATGAGGCCAACAAAACCACATCATCTGCAAAAGGCAGAGCTCCTGAAACCACTGAATGGAAAAGCCTCCACCTCACAGCTGTGCCTAAAATTCATCCCCCTAGAAGTCAAGAACAGAACTGGTGGAAAATAAAATTGGAAATCAGAACTCCTACCTGTGTATCTACTCAGAAACGGTATAAACTGTCTTGTGTGCACAGGTCTGTTTAATGTCACTGTGTTAATAAATGATGTAATGGTAAGACAAAGGCAGTACGAGTAAAAATGTCCAGTTTCTGTCTTCACTGGTTTAAAATATGATTCAAAAACACGAGAACAGTCATGACCACATGCTGAGTTGTGGGCTGCAGCGGAAGTTTGACCTGTTGGCGGCACTAGAAGAACGCAGGAAGCTCGCCGACATTAGGATATCATCCCCTGGGAAACTCTGGACTTCTGAACCAAATTTCTGAAATAAAAAAAGAACCACGAGGAGCTATTCTCCCACTGCTGACAAAAACACATTCCCCCCTGTGAATGATAGCTCTCTGGGGACCTAGATTTGGTTGTTTTGCTCTGAAATGGAACCAGCTGGGGTTCCAGTCTGGGTTAAAAACACAGCAGAGCCCCGAAGGGAAAACAAACACACCTCAGGCTGCTGCTGGGGGGGTCAATGGGGAGGATTCAGAGGATACTCGCTGAGCTTTACAGTTCATTGGGTTGGTTTGATAAAAAGTGAACATGCAGACTGCAAGGCGGTGCCGGTCCTTCAGCTGGTTGGAGGCACCTCGGGGCCAAGAGGATCTATCCGATTGTGTTGTTATTGTTATTTCTGGAGTCTGAAATAAATCCAACTGTGCTTACACTTCCTGCTCAGCGATCCCGAGAGGCTCTGAAGGACAGAACAGGCTGAACCAAACCTCAGCCACAAACTGCTGGTGAAAGCATGAAAGCTGTTTTTACTTTCACCAGAAACACGTCACATTATAATCACCTTCACTGGACGGAACACGTATTTGACTTATTCCAAGTTCAAATCCAGACGCCATCTTTGGAAAGTTAGAAACATGCTCTTAATCTGAACCTCTTGATAGTCACCAGGTTTCCAGTAAAGCACTTAACAGTGGGGCTCAGGTTAGCGCTGTATTATAACCACATGCTACACAAAGTGAGTTTCACAGAGGAAAAGGTATTGGCCTTCAAACCAACTCTTTTAACCCTCCAGTTGTGTGCACCCCCACCCCCCTTTACTTTAGTGTTCCGGTCACAAGTGACCGGCCTCTTTTAACAGCTCTTAAATTAACATAAGAAACATTTTTCACCACCAAATTCAGTTCAGTGGGTGGTTCAGTGGTCATTCAGGGGGTCAGAGGCCAAAGGGGGGGGGGTGGATTCCCATTAATTTTCTATGGCGGTCAGATTTGTCCCGAACACAACAGGAAGGTTAAAGGCATTTTTCCATGAAAAGGGCAAAATATTAATCTAACCCTGAACAAAGTGTTGGCCCCGCAATCGGAAGGTCAGGGGTTCGATTCCCCTGAACGGCTACCCTGAGGTACCCCTGAGCAAGGTACCGTCCCTACACGCTGCTCCCCGGGCGCCCAATGACAGCCCACTGCTTCACTGAGTAAATGGGTTAAATTCAGAGAGGAATTTCCCCACGGGGATCAATAAAGTATACATTAGATGACAGACAGCGTGTGGGTGAGCGGTTTGCTGACATCAGCATTGTGGATCGAGTGGCGTTCTCGTATGGGCAGGCGTATGTTATGGACAACGAACACAGGTGCATTTTATTGCTGGCATTTTGAATGCACAGAGATACCGTGATGAGCTCCTGATTGTTGTGCCATTCATCCACGACCGTCACCTCATGTTGCAGCGTGATAATGGACGGCCCCATATTGCAAGGATCTGTACACAATCTCTGGAAGCTGAAAACTTCCCAGTTCTTGCATTGCCAGCATACTCACTGGACACGTCACCCATCGAGCATGTTTGGGATGCCCTGGATCGGCATATATACGACAGCGTGTTACAGTTCCTGCCAACATTCAGCAACTCTGCACAGCTATTGAAGAGGAATGGACCAACATTCCCCCACAATCAACAACCTGATCAACTCTATGCAATGGAGATGTGTTGCACTGCGTGAGGCAAATGGTGATCACACCAGATACTGACTGGTTTTCTTGAAAATGTCCCTTTTTCAACTGCATGGAGCTTAATTAATTTAGGCAGCTATTATAGACAATATTTTTTATAGGTTATTGTCTAGGATGGTCTTTTTTGAATGATAAGAACATACTTTTCAGACCTTTTTTATTTCAGCCCAACTGCTTTCATCTTGGAGTCAGGGGGTTGGGTATGCTGGAAGCAAGGGTCCTCGCATGTGAGGAATACAAGCGTGTGTGTGTGTGTGTGCTCGGCTTTGGTGTTTCCCTCTTGGAGATGCAGTCCAGACACAAAACCACCTGAAACACTCACTCTGATCTCAGCCCTTTCATCGTGACCCGTTTTCTTAAGCATACTGAGAGGTCAAAGGTCAGCTTACAGTGAGGTCACCTCAGGCTGCAGCTGCAGCCAGGAGAGAGGGAAGGAAATCACATGCACCTGTGTCAGCTGGTAGCGTTTCTATCTAATGACCGTCAGCGTGATTTAGGAAGGCGAACACAGGCGACTTCCTGCTCGGACAAAAGAGCATCTGTTACACTGAAGCGCTTCATTTCTTCTTCTGTTTGTTGTAAACGTCCCAGTTAAGAAGGTGAGACGACACTTTAATGAGTCAAAAACAGAAAAATAGAGACTGCAGGAGGACAAGCCTGTCCCGTGAGGACAGGACAAGCCTCGACCACCTCATCATCTTCATCATCACCTGACCCATAAGACATTTAATTTTCTGTTTCAAATAAAGTTTATTAAAAGGAAACCTTAATTTGACATTAATCTCAGATGTGAAGTAGAGACTCGTTTCTCTCTCTGGGCGATTTTATCAGGCACAGCTGGATAAATAATGACTCTACCTTATTCACAGAGCTTCAACACGAGTTTCAATATTTTACAAAAAGTTACAAAAATGTCTCAATTTATATAAAAAAGTCTGTAAGAAATGAACCCAAAATTACACAAAAAAAATGACACTGGACTGAAGTAAAAGTAACTTCTTGTTTATCACTGGATGGTTTTATAAACATAAGGATGCCCTGTCTGCGCTCTCTACACTAGGACAGGAGGTTAAAGTTAACAGCTCCGTCACAGAGATGATTTCCTGGTTTTATAGATCAGCTGGATTATTGCTGTTATTTTTCTCTGGACTGGAGGTTCTGAAACATTCATAAATGTTCCTTTCAGGATGATGTAGCTGGCTGGTCACTCAGGTCAAAGGTCAGAGAAAACAGAACTGTGGGAAACTGAGAGCTGGCCAATCCCAAACAAGCTGGAAGTGGGGGTGTGATGTCATAGGTGTGCTGGTCGGGTGACTCACACACACACACACACACACAGATGTATATGTGACAGAGGAATGAGCGGATTTCCTTCGGAGGAAGTGTCTGTGGGTGTTTATCAGCAATGGAAGATGTTCTCACGTCTTTATTTGAATGAAAGTCGCAGGAACGCCTAAATAAAAGCTCTGACTTCATCATGTAGGCAGATTGCAGTTCCTCTAATGTCCACCAGAGGCTCCAGCAGTGAGTCAGTCGCCATTAATCAGAAAATTTCCCCCTGCTTCTGATGTCTAGTTTTTAAATGTCACCTGTTTAAATTATATTAAGGTTTAAAGTTTGGAGGGGCATGGCTTCTTGACTGACAGGTGGATGGTGACACTGCTAGCCGTCTGCTGGACTTCAACTCAGCTAATTAGTCCCTGAACTGGACCTCTGGGCTGTGATTGGCTGTTGGAACCTTTTCAGTACAGACAAAAACTGACCTGGCTTTTGGTGACCGTGTGTTCGGTGTCCTTGCTGTGGGTGATCACGATCGAGGTGGTGGGGGTGTTGGTTGTGGTTGTGGTTGTGAACGTTTGTCGCCTGGTATGATGTATGATGGAGGTTGTGGGCATGGCCTGGCCCCGGGGTGGGCTGCGTGTCGTTGTCCTGGTTGCTTGGGTAGCTGGCATCATACAGCGTGCTGTCGGGCACCTGGTGGTCGTTCTGTTCTTGGCTCAGGTCGCTGCCCCGCTGCTGGGGCCGAGTATGAACAACTGAAACATAAAAACAACAGATCAGTGCGAGAAGCTGCAGAAAACGGCGGGTAAAAACTCAGACTGATGAATGTCTGTATAACATCGAGGTTAACATAAAAGACATCCCTGGAAAAGCAAACCTGGTGTGTACTCTCCTTTGGGAATACCGAACATAACTGAAGGCAGACGGTGACGGGACGAGCCTCACTGACCTGAACTAACACAGAGATGAACAGGAAGTCTTGCAGACCGGCTGTGAGAGAGACGGAGAGGCTGATGGGAAACAGGCTGATGTATTTGGGGATTTCTCCGCTGAGCTTCCGTCGTTTCTGTTTGAGCTCATTGTTGGAATTGCAGCGACAGCAGGAGCGCTGATATCCGAGTAGGTGACCTGCAGGCCGGGTCGAAGGCATAAAATACATCAAAGCCGCTTCTGCGGCTGCAAAGGAAGACAGCGAGGAACACTGTCATCGTTTACTCCTCTGAGGCTGCAGCACGTCTGAGGTCTTTTAGTTTGGTCCCATCTAAAAGTTTTGTTCATGAACATCTGACAGCTCAGAAATTATAATCACAACATAGTTAAAAACTTCTAATTTCGGAGGAACATAAGTTTGGCTGGATCAGATTCAGAGGAGGTTGGGGTGGATGGAAGGCTGAAATATGTGACCAGTAAAACCTTTTTGGTAATATATATTTTGTAATATATCTATATCATGGCTAAAGCACTTCTGGATGGATGCAAACTGCATTTCGTTGCCTTGTACTTGTGACATGTGCAATGACAATAAAGTTGAATTCTATTCTATTCTATTCTATTCTAATTTTTTACGTTGCTAAGCTTATTTTGCTGGTCTTCAGTTGAATCTCTTTGTAATGGTTTGTCATTTTATTCTCCTTTCACATCCTGCTGTAGTCATTTTGCATCCCTTTGTGGCTGTTTGTCTGAAACCACAACGGTTTGTAGATCAGCCTCAACCCTCTCTGTGTGCTTGTTTTGCATCCATGTGTAGCAATTCAGTATCCCACAGTGGTCGTTTTGCTTCACTTCATCACGTTGTTTCCCTTTATCATCGTTATTCCTCTGTAGACAGTTTTCCTGGTCTTGCATCTCTTTCAGGTGCTTCCTTCAGGGAGTGCCACAGCAGGCTGCCTCCATCCCACCCCCAGGATCCCTTCTCAGCATCCCTCTGTAATCATTTCACATCCCCTTGATGTAGCTGAGAATCTGTGCCTCTTTTACATTTTAAAATATTTTCCATTCTTTTGTGCCCATTTTGCATCCCTCTGGTTGCATATTTGTGGTTCTATACGATTTCTTTTTCGTCCGTCTGACTGCTGTCATCCTGAACGAACTCGATTCAGTTCAGAGAGTTTCGCCTTTGTTTTCTTGAACTCTCCGCCTGCATTACCTCCATCCTGGTTGGATGTGTGAATGTCTAAAACTTTAGATTTATCTTCTTCAGCAATACTTTACCTCAGGTCAGCTGCAAACATTATCCTGCTGGAGACACTCATGTGTCTGCTTCCATCTGATCTGCAGTGGACGAACATATTAAAGAAACTAAAGAATAAATAGAGTAGTGAATATGAGTCGCTGTATCTGCTTCTTTGGACAGTTGAATAGTTATTTCAGTCACTTTTAAGAAAAACCTCCAAAGATTTGTTTGTTTTAGCTTCTTAAGTGTGAACATTTGATGTTTTTGTTTTCTCTGAATATTTTAGATATTTTTGGAGCTGAAGAAACTGTTAACTGATCATTTAACCGATAGCTGCAGCGCTAAGATGAAACTTAAATCTCGTCTCATTTATCATTTTTAAGACCACTGAGAGGTGATTCAGTGATTCATGGCCCGATTTGTCGTTTTAAAGTCTTAATCTCTTCTCTCTTTAAAAAGCTGGACACATGCATTAGCTTCCACTGCAGAGGCTACTACAGCACAAAGGATTTAATGCGATCCAGTGTTTGCAGGTTTTATGAGCAGATGAGTCACGCTTGTTGTATTTGAAGGTGTTCCTGTTATTGTGTCCCATCGTGTGGGTGATTTAATTACATCAACCTCAGCTCTCAGGAAGTGGGTTCAATCGTAGGCGCGGTGGGAGCGGACTGTGGAGGTGTGTGAGGAACGGCCTCTTTGTTTGTCTTTCTTTGTTAAATCGAGCCCGTAAAGGCCAAAGGTTTATTTCAGTCCCGTGTTTTTCCAACAACATCGACTGTTTTGATTCTCAGAGTTCTCAGTGCCGCACACGCTATAAATACTTCATGTACTCTGCATGTATCCTGCAGTACTACAGTTTCACAGTACCACACCGAAGCTGTGCAAAATGTTGCTGTTACTTCCTGTTGAATCAAAAGCAGAACAAAGAGAATCAACCTGCTGAAAATTGAAGAACAGCAGATAAACCAAAAAACTCTCTTTGGTTAATTGATGTTCTTTTGAGTTTCTGCTGTTGCACTCTCTTAAACTCACTTTAACGTCTCTTTGTACTCATTTTGCATCCCTCTAGTCATTCAGTGTCCATTAGATGTTGTTTTTTATTCTTTTGTGGTAATTTCACATTCAGCCCTTTGATTATTTTCATGCATCTCTTTGTGGTAAATTTGCCCTTATATACACTTGTTTTGTTATCCCTTTGTAGTCATTCCTTTTGGTTGTTTAAAGTCATTCAGTTGTTCTGCATCGCTTTGTACTTATTTTGCATCCCTTCATGTTTTTTTTTGTTTCATTTTGGTTATTTTTGCACATCCTTTTAGTCAGATTTCCACTTTATTTCACGTTTGTTACATCTCAGCTCATTCTGGATCTCTCTGTAGTCTAGACTGTTATCTTGTTTAGCATCCATTTGTGCTTGTTTTGCATTACTTTAAATTTTCCCTCGTTCTGTGATTATTTTATCTGTTTCTATTTTTATATTTATTTATTTATATAGCACTTTTAATTACAACAGTGGTGTTGACCAAAGTGCTGTACAAACATACAAATTACACAATAAAATAACGCACAATAAAATAGCAGTATCAATTGTTAGTTAATTTTGTGTGTCTTTATTATAATGTGTGATTTTTTTTTTTTATTCTGTGCATTTCTTTGTGGTAATTTTGTGTCAAAATGTACCCATTTAGAGTCCCTTTGTGGTTGTTTAGCATTAATTAATGTCATTGTTTAGCAATGACATTAGATAGCTGTTCTACAGTTCTTTTTAGTCATTCGGCATTCCTTTATGGTTACTTTTCATCTGTTTTGGTCATTTTGCATGCTTGTGGTCTCATTCCAACCATTCACGGTCACTCTACATGTCTTAGTACTTGTTTTGCATCCCACTGTAGCAGCACCTCCTGCAACTGGAGGCAGCTCCTCTAGCTGCGTTTTCTCAGCTTATTCTTCCTCCAGGTTTCTGAGGTCATCCTCACTGCAGGTCCCCTCCTCCACCCTTTAAAGAGCGGATCTTTTCACTTGTTGTTCTTATTGAATATATATTATTATTATTCCCTCTACATGATCTTTTCTTTACAGTTATTCATATTTATTCATTTAATATTGTTCATTTTACTTTACTTTTAATAATATACTTATATTTCCTTGTATCTTTGTGTGATTTTTAATGATATATGACTAGAGACTCATTCATTTGGGTCGTTTCCTGTTGTTTTTAAATCTGTCATAGAAAGAAGTGACTCATGCGACTGAAGCAGCTTTGCATGATTCACAGTCCAGAATAATCCTTCTTTCTCTGATCCGTGCATCATCAGTGCATCCTCTGTTTGAAACAAGCTTTTTAGCTCGTCTCTCTTTATGTCCCCCTACCTTTTTCTGATTGGTCACTTTTAGGAAGCCTGCTGAGGGGCATTACCTGTAAGAGGAATTTCTACAAACAGATCTGATAGAAAGCTGAGTTCTGGGTCTCGACTGTAACTGGAAAAGTCTCAAATCGATCATCTGGTCATTGATTGTTAACACCATCAATGACCACTTCCTGTTTGCTATGACAGACGCACTGATTGGCTCGCTGTGGTTCTACAGTCTGAGACCTGAGTTACCTGAAGAGTCAAAAATGTTTCATTTCTGTGAGCATACCTGGAGCCTTGACCTCTGCCGTCCCTGCTTCAGATTGTCCAATCACAGCTGAGCTTTCAGAATCCTGCCGAGGACCTGAGACTGTTGGAGAAAAAACAGAACAAGCTGTAAGCTAACAAAGAGAGAGACTCAGCTCAGAGACGGTCAATAAAAATCATTTTATCCTCGAGGCAGCGGTCCAAGCTGAGACGCCCGCTACTCCTCCTCCTCTTCATCCCATAAACTCAGATAAAATCAGAGCTGAAGTCTGAGCCCATCGAAGGCTCAGAGCAACAAATGAACAGCACTAATAAAAAAACTGAAGCAGAGAATGAGCAACTTTAATGTTTCTCTTCATGAGCTCCAGATTTGAGACTCAGTGATGGATTCATGAACTCGTGGCTTTGACTTTGTGCCTCAGACACTGGAAACACAGAAAAACACAGGCAGCAGCCATCCCTGTTCCAGCCGGCTACGATCATGCAATAATGTGGCGTGTTTGTGAAGGAGCTGGGAGCTTTGAGAGATGACCTCTGATAAACTTTGAGCGTCACACAAACAGAAGCGAAGACCAGAGGACGTCCTCCCGCAGATAAACACGGCCGTTCCCACACGCTGAGAAAATCTGGAGCACATTAAGTTCCCGAACAACACTAAAGCCAGCCTGTTCTTGGAAAAGTAAAAATAGACTCCAGCGGAGGGAAACCAGAACCAGGCGTCCATTCAGAGCAACTCTAAATATACTCCATCCTCATCTCCTTTATTAAAACTCCACGAGCAGTTTATGAATAACCGCGGCTGCTTTCAGGCTCACTGTGGTCGTCGGGATCAAACTCACTAAACATATAAATATTAATAAATATTTTTACATCATAAATACAGAAAAGGATTTTTATCATTGAAAGGAAAATAATATAAACAAAACACATTTTCATACATTAACTGTTTCTGGCTGTTTCTGTTCATTTATGTTTCTAATATTGGAACCACATTAAAGTGCAGTGGATAAATGTAATGAGACTGCTTTTAACCCAAACAAATCTTTTTTTAAACCAGAGCAGATTTTAGCCAGCGAGTGCAGACCAGGCGCCACCTAAAGGCCAAAACAGGAAGGGGACCAAACAGGACAGGAACTATTAAGGTGGACTTTTAATGGATAATTCTCTGATGTCAGTCTGGGGTTTGTGCTACAACCAGCGCAATACTGAAATCTGCTTTACAAAAACCTCCTTAACACAGACTCAGGTGACGGTGATGCTGCTGACTCACCTGTGTCTTCGCATTTGTGTCCTCCGTGTCCCGGACAGCAGCGCCACAGCAGAGAGGTTACGATCCTCTGCTGCTGCCTGTAAATCGGCCGCGTGGACAGCTTGTACCTGCACATGAACACACACACACATGAACACACTGCGTTACTGCTGCTCGGCCTCCACAGAAGCCATCACCTTCACCAAAGATGTCACGTCTGTGGGTGGGTTGACTCTAAAAGTTCTGCATCTGCATTCAGGTGAGGTGTATTCTGACTTTGAACTTTCAGATTCAAGAATTTGAGACAGGAAAACATGAGAAAATGATAAACCAATCTGGACCCAGGTCAGTGGAGGGATAAAAAGATGCTTTCTACCTTCTACTAAAGTTACACTGAAAACACACACACATCAAAGTGATTTGAAGCTGATGATTAGTGAGAGGAGGCTTTTAAATCTGATGGTGAACTTTCATAACTGCTAACAAATCAAGTGCAACAAACTGCAGTTCCTCTAATGTCCACTTGAGGCTCTGAAAATGAGACTCCTGGATTTTATTTTCAGTTCAGTTCAGTTCAATTCAATTCAATTTTATTTATACAGCACCAAATCACAGCAACAGTCACCTCAAAGCGCTTTATATTGTAAGGTAGACCCTACAATAATAGATACAGAGAAAAACCCAACAATCATATGACCCCCTATGAGCAAGCACTTTGGCGACAGTGGGAAGGACAAAACTTCCTTTTAACAGGAAGAAACCTCCAGCAGAACCAGGCTCAGGGAGGGGCGGGGCCATCTGCTGCGACCGGTTGGGGTGAGAGAAGGAAAACAGGATAAAGACATGCTGTGGAAGAGAGACAGAGATTAATAACAAGAAACAGAATAAATGCATGAACTAGTTTTTCAGCATCACTCTGAGACAGGATATTTCTAATTTTAGAGATGTTGCGCAGATGGAAGAAAGCAGTCTTACATATTTGTTTAATATGTGCATTGAAGGACATATCCTGGTCAAAAAGGACTCCAAGGTTCCTCACAGTGTTACTGGAGGCCAAGGTAATGCCATCCAGAGTAAGAATCT
>VUQG01019727.1:12048-25894 GCA_015106755.1 Etia nguti | reverse complement strand
CAGTCAAGGCTTTTCCTCTTCTTCTCCACCATCTGGGAAACATGCACTACAACCTCATTGGCACTACTTTGCTGTATGGATATTCATACATTAATAAAGACTTGACCACTGATATTTTCTGTCTTTCTTTCGTTGATATCATCAGTCACTTTGTTATATTTCATGGCGTGTGTTTGATAATTGTAGTTCCAAGCTGGAGGACAGTTCGGAGCAGGTGAAGAAGGAACTTGCCAGGATCATTGGTCAGCTGAGCTGCCTCCAATCAGAGCTCTCCAGCCTTAGCGACATCCACACAGACTCCACTTGTCTTCCCAAAATCCTCTGCCTCTCTTGTAGTCTTGAAGCAGGTCATGCTGGGAAAGCAGTGCCATCCCTCAAAGCATCTGTTGTTAGACCCTTCCTACCATTGCTCAAACCACAAGCTCCAAGCACTGTGAAACAAGGTACCTTTTTATTAGTCGTTTTCTACCATAAGTTTTTCACAACAGCTGATGCATTCAAGTCAGTTCACGGCTGCTGTTTTCTTAAACATTTTATACATTTCACTGCCAGCTTTCCTAGAAGCTCTTCCCCACCTGTGCCAGCATGTGAATCTCACTGGTGCAGACAGCGATTCCCGAGCCATACTCTGTGCCCTGATTGGTCTAATGGAGGATTCCGATCCTGTGGTTAGAACACGCTTCAGCCAATCAGTGCGTTTCCTGCTAACAGAGACCACTAGAAACTCTGAGCAGGGCTCTTTGAATGAGGTGAGCAGTTCTAGTGTTAAGACTCCAGTTTTTCTAATAATTTTATTATTATAACATAATTATATTATTGTCAGGGTAAAATTTCACCATACTCTCCCTCAATCAGTGTGGTTTAATGTTGCATGTTTACTTGTTTTTTTTGATGTGGTGTGTGTCACCATCACAGCTCCTGGTTGCACGTCTTAAAGAGGCATTCAGCAATGCTAAACTTAACAGAGATGATGACCTGCGTAACACTCTGATCCTCACCACTGGAGAGATCGGCAGGTATATAGACAGCACTTTCTTTTATTGCACAAGCTGTATGAGATATAGTCATTATTTTTAATGAATAAGATGTTATAAGATGGGAGATAAAATTATTGACGTTATATACAGAAGTAAAATGTTGTGTTGCTAGTTGTTTAGTTTGTATTATTTTCATATCCACTGTAGAGGGTAGAAAACAGATGAATTCCTTTTGTTGATACACTTAAAAAGACTACTTAATGAATGAAATTTCTTCTTTCCCCTCTCCTTTTCTGTCAGAGCCTCTCAGGGTAGTTTGGTGTCGTTCTCTCTGCTGCGTCTGCTCCACTGTCTGCTGTCCAAGTCGTCCCAGGTCTCTGTAGCTGCTTACACTCAAATTCGAGCCCTGGCCACCACCAAAGGCTTAAAACTGCAGACACTCTTCAGTCAGTACAAGAACCCTATCTGCCAGGTATGTAGTCTTTTGTTTAAATTGGACCAAAACCCATCCTACTCACCTGCTTATTATCAGTTGGATGCCTTGCTCTATAATACTGTCATTCACAGTATATATATGTGGATTTAATGTTTGAAAATTGCATTGGTTTAGTTTTCATTTGGTCTGTTTTAGATGCTGTTTTTTGTGGAAAATCTACAGTCCATTACTATATCTTCTTTGCCTTTAGTTCCTGGTGGAGTCACTACATTCACGCCATGCATCAGCCCTGCGGAGCACACCAGATCAAGGAACCGAGTCAGCCAATCAGAGGGAGCTGGCTCTGGATATTCTTGCTCAGATCGCACATGCTTTTGATTTTCCAGACCTCCACCGCTTCCTCACCGTATGTACAGTCATGCACACACATCCACACACAGATTACACAGATAGTAGACACTTTTTATGTGATTTACATTGGTGCTTTCTTGCATATTTGTTTATGCAGCGGACCCTCCAGGTGTTGCTGCCTTACCTGGCAGCAAAGGCAAGCTCTACAGGCTCTGCCCTCATTCGAACTTTGGCCATTGAGTTGAAGGCAAACAGGAGAGAGATCCTGATCAACAACTTTAAGTACATCTTCAGCCATCTGGTCTGTTCTTGCACAAAGGAGGAGCTGGAGAGGGCCTTTCACTACCTACAGGTATGAACAACTTTACTGGCATTTTACAGCTGAAATCTGTCATTTCTACAGGAAACATGATTTAGAGTCATGTACCTGAAGAGGTCATCTTAAAAACAAGTTTGTTTTCTTTTCTCCTTCGTGTTCTTCCAGAGTGAGACAGAAATTGAACTAGGATCTCTGCTACGCCAAGACTTCCAGGGTCTTCATAACGAGCTGCTGCTGCGTCTTGGAGAGCACTACCAACAGGTTGACAGACATATGTGGAAGCAGATTTTCTAAACATTAAATCTATTTCAAAATATGTGCCTTTGAGGACATTATTCTGCACAAGGCCTCCTCTTGAATAAAACTCTCACAAATGGTCTAAAACACAGACTCTAGTTTCTGTTCTCGTGAGTATTTATTTCTTTGCAGGTATTCAATGGCTTGGCAATCCTGGCCTCCTTTGCATCGAGTGATGATCCGTACCAGGGACCCCGAGACATCACCACCCCAGAACTTATGGTACTCGGCATTCTCTGCATTTCATATCAGTGTTTTAATTTCTTGTCTTTTTGACAGTTGATTAGACAAAAATACTTTATGGAACTATTTAGGCTTTAGAATCTGTGAGATATGTTTTATGTAATTAATTTAAACCAAAAATGTAATTTTTCTTTGCAAAAGTTTTTTTAAACAAAGATAATAAGGCAACTAATCATCCGCTAATTATCCATTAATCGATGTCTTGTTTTTATTATTAGGCTGACTACTTACAGCCAAAGCTACTGGGGATTCTCGCCTTTTTCAACATGCAGCTGCTTAGCTCCAGTGCAGGAGAAAAGGACCGGAAAAAACTGGTTATTGATCCTCTAAAATACCAGAATTTTAAATCTGATTGGTTAAATGTCTACTAAAGTTCTGCTTGGCTCAAAGTAAACACGTTTGCCTGTTCTTCGTGCAGGTTTTGACAAGTGTGATGGCTCTGATGCGACTAATGGGCTCCAAACACATCAGCTCTGTCAGAGTGAAGATGATGACGACATTACGCACCGGCCTGCGATACAGAGAGGAATTCCCTCTCCTCTGCTGCCAGTCAGTACTTGCATACTCGCACATAAAGTCACATATTGTGGTGCATTTATCTTTTTTATTTTAATTGTTTGTGATGCACATTGCAATTCTACCTCTCTGAAGAACAGAAAACTTAGATTTTTACATATTAGTACATGTACTATTCGTTGGTATTTGCTCAGACATCTTTTTCTAATTCAGTTTTTTTTTTTATACTCCCTTTTCCTCTGGGTAGGACGTGGGATTGTTTTGTGAGGAGTGTGGAGCCTGCACACCTGGGCCCCCTACTGAGTCATGTTATTGTTGCTTTGCTCCCCTTGATTCCACTGCAGCCCAAAGAAACTGCCACTATCATCCGCTTCCTCATCCTGGACAACAGGTAGCAAACATAAACACAAATGTGCACATTTGATCAGTGTGCAAAAACAAAAACACATCTTTCTGTTATGGTTTTAACTTCCCTCATTAGTTAAACCAAATTAAATCACCCCCATAATGGAAGATTATTGTTACAGATATTCACTGCATTTTCTGCACTACAGAAAATTATGCTCCGTGCTGTTTGTTGGTCATGTTCCTGATGCACACTTTGATCCCTGATCCTGGTTTTGTGATTGTATTCTCAGAATTGCTTCAAGGTAATGTAAAAGAGACAAATAGATCAGGAGAGGTAGGGTCTTTGTTTCTTCTTCTTAAGATTTCAAAGATTCCAGTGGAAGGTTTTCTTGCCCACTTAAAAACAAATATTCCAGACTAAAAGATGGCTGGACAAGGACCCACCAACGGTTGGAGAATGGTCAGCCGTAGTAAAAGATATTTGTGAAATGGAAAAGATTACCTTTTCTCTAAGACTCGGTAAAGACAAATTTCAAACATATTGGTCGAAATGGTTTTTGAGTATGTGAAAGGATTGTGAATAATGTGGGAAAAGGATCTTATTTATTCCCATCTCATCTTCTTTTCATTTAACCTGATTTTTTGTAGTGCACAACTGGTCTTATTTCCTTTTTGTGCTGAATGGACACTTGTGTAGACATACACAACAATGTGTAAAAGGGTACACATGGATGAGTATGTATGTGTGTAGGTACATGAAAGTGTTTGTGTATATGTACATAGATGTGGGTATATGTGCACAGCATGCGTGGATATGCGCATATATAAAGGAGCAAAATGCACTTTGTATTTCAAAGTGGAAAAGTTACATTTTTGTACCCCCCCTCGCCCTTTTTTTCCTTCTTATTCTTGTCTGTGTATAGGTTCATGATGTAATGTTCCTGTTCCTGAAAAAAAAAATAAAGTGGAAAATTTTTTTTTACACTTATTCAAAAAATGTAAAAATATCATAGTTCTTTTAGATGCCTCACTTCTGTCATTTAATTACAGGGAAGAAGTCAGTGACTACCTCCATGAGATTTACTTTCTACCAGACCATCCAGAGCTAAAAGACATCCACACAGTAATGCAGGATTGTAAAAAGGTCTGTATGAAGGTCACAATAGAAAGTAAAATGAATGTTAAACAAAAGGTTGGTTGACAGTGATCATACGTAGATCACATTGTGTTTTATCTTTCTTTCTTTCTTCCAGCTGGCGGCCAGCAGCAGTGACTTGGCTGCAGCACTGCAGCTCTCCATGAGAGCCGTCCAGCATGAGAACGTGGACGTGAGGATCCACGCGCTGACCAGCCTTAGGGACATGATGCATAGCAACCAGGTACACACTCAATGAAGTGCTACAGTGAGGTAACAGCTCCCTGTTTCGAAAGAGAACTCAGAAAAGAATGCAAAATATATGTAATGAAACCAGTAGACTGCATTTTTCCAAAATCACCGGCTGTGTTATTTGTCTTTTTCACACGATTTGTCTTTGTAAAAGGTGTAAAACTGACAATTGGGTCATTAGTGTTAGGAATTATGTACCATTACAAGGATGTGTGCATAAATTAACATACTATAATACATTAGCACCTAAATCGGTGTTTCAGTTCTTAATTCTAATTCTTTATTCAGTTCTTAATACACTTCTAGCATAGTCCATGTTAAATCCTCACTGTTACCCACAACTTTACCTCTAACTTAACACATTATACATTTATTCCTCTGTTTTCTGGAGTGCAGGAGTGGCTGCTGCGGCAGGTTTGTGCGAGTGAAGCGGTGGAGCCGGTCATCTCCAACCTGGTATCAGTGCTGCTGAAAGGCTGCCAGGATTCGTCCCCAGAGGCCAGGCTCCTCTGTGGGGAGTGTCTGGGGGAGCTGGGCGCCGTGGATCCGGGACGCTTGGACCTGTCGCAAACACACACCCACGGCAACCGCAACACCTTTGTGGTAAATAACTAACATAGTTAGCAAATGTAATGTTAATTAAATATATATATATGTATATATAATATAGTTCTTTTTATACTTTACATACAGTTTCAGTTGAAAAAAATAATTATTAAAGAGTTTTAAAGGAGACAAACCAGATTTATTTGATCCTGTGTGTGAAGCAAAGATAATTGAACTGCATGTTTTTTCTCTGTGGCAGAGCGGGGTGGATGATCCTAACTTTGCCTACGATTTGCTAACTGAACTGACCAGAACATTTCTGGCGTACGCTGATGACGTGAGAGCCCAGGACTCCGCTGCTTATGCAATTCAGGTACGCAACAGCTTTAATTATTTGCGTTTGCTCCTCTATTTTATGTATTTATTTTTGGGGATTTATGTTGAAATGTTTGTTTGTGTTGGTGATTTTATATCCACTGTAGGAACTGCTTTCCATATTTGAGTGTCGCGAAGGTCGAACTGACTCAGCAGGCCGGCGTCTGTGGAGGAGATTCCCTGAGCAAATTCAAGAAATACTGGAGCCTCACCTCAACAGCAGGTTTAAGTTTACACCTTCGTACACACACAGTCTCGTTTGGAATGGTCTCAGAATTCAGGAATTAAAAATCCCTCAGACGAAAGTTATTTTTCCTCTTCTCTTCTCCCTTCTCCTGCATTTTATCTTCTTGCCTGCAATCTTTTAGTACTCACTAAGTCCTTCCATTCTTTTATCTTCTCTCCTTGTAAATCTATTATTTTCTTCTCTACCTCTTACCTGCAGATATAAGAGCAGTCAGAAGGAGGTGAACTGGTCTAAGCTGAAGAAACCAGTGTACCTCAGCAACAGAGGCAGCAAATTCTCTGACTGGTCAGCCACCTGGGCTGGATACCTCATCAGCAAGGTTAACCCATCTCTTTTTGAAGTCTTTCGCCAGCTTTAGCTTGTTCTTCAAGTCAGAAGTTAAGGGAAGTTTCTTTGCTCTCCAGGTGAGACACTCGTTGGCCAGCAAAGTGTTCAGATGCTGTAGTTTCATCATCAAACACGACTACAAGGTCACAATCTACCTGCTGCCTCATATTCTGCTCTACATGCTGCTGGGCTCCACTCCTGCAGAGCAACAAGAGGTGAGGACACATCTGAATCACCACAGTAGATCAGTAGCCTCTATCTCACCCGATCCCTAACATCCTCCTCTGTCACACCAACTCCTCTGCATGGCCTCATTCACTGCATCCATTAATCCTCTATGTAATTTACTTCTTTTCCTCCTGCCTGACAGCTTCATATTTAGCATCCTTTGTCCAATATATCGACTATCGCTGCTCTGTGTATGTCCAGAACCACCTCAGACTTTCTTCTCTAACTTTGTCTTTAAACTGTTCAACCTAAGCTGTCCCTCTGATGTATTCAGTTCTAATCTTGTTCTAATTCTCATCACTGAAATGAAAAACTAAACATCATACGTGTATTTTTATTGTTGGTTTGCTTTTCTTTGGCTGTTTTGTTTCTGTCAAAGGTTACAGAGGAAATGCTGGCGGTATTGACAGAGGGAGATGGACGAGCCGAGGGGCTTGCCCAGAAGACGGCCTCCAGCCTGTCACAGCTGAGCACTCAGACTGTGTTCAGCATGCTGTCACACCTTACACAGTGGAGTCGCCACATCCTCTACTCCAAACCTAAACATGGTAAGAATTCAGTTCAATTCAATTTTATTTATGCAGAACCAAATCACAACAACAGTCTCCCCAAGGCACTTTATATTGTAAGGTAGACCCTACAATAATCAGGGACTAATCAAAAGATGCATAGCTTCAGTCACTGTTGAAACACATTGCTAAAGATGTATTTACTGAGTAAACTCTATAGCAATTTATTTTGCTATTATTTACATGATAATATCGAGGCTTTTATGCATTATTTGCATTGAGCTGTATAAAATAAATAAATATATAAAATTCAGTTCTCCTCACTGTTCATTCACCTTATTGCTTTAATAAAGTAAAGAACTATGACATGATATTGCAGAGAGTGGGGATTATCAGCGTGTGGTGGCCTTCCTGAAGGATATCCCGCAGGATGTCCTGGCCAAGGCCTCTCTACGATCCAAAGCGTACACTCGTGCCCTCATGCACTTTGAAGCTTACATCCTGGAAAATAAAGAGAACGTACAAGACCATCTCACATTCCTGCAGGTCAGAAAACAATTTGGTTATTAACCATTAAATAAAAGATTGACTCAGGACTTTGACTGCATTATAAAAGTTATCTTGACAGCAACGAGTCCAATAGTACAAGTGCGCTTGTCTTTTAACCGCTCATCCAATTAATCTCTGCGGTGGACTTTAAGCTCTGTGATGTACGTGATTGGTTGTCACAGACGCTGTACGCTGCAATGCACGAGCCAGATGGAGTGAGAGGTGTCAACGCTCTGAGGAGGGAGGAGCCATCACTTCAGGAACAGATACTTGAGCATGAGAGCATCGGCCTGCTCCGCGATGCCACCGCGTGCTATGACAGAGCCATACAGCTGGAGTCGGACCAGGTACCCAAACACATACAGTCCATAAACATGTACAGCCAGTTTCACATTTGAGTTAGAAAATGTTTACAATTGCTTGGTTATTGGTTGTTGTTGTTCAACAATATCTCCTGAATTTTTTTGACCACCGGATATTTTATGTTTTTTTCTGAACCTTCTCTTTAAACTACTGCATAAACAGTAGATCATCAGTTTCTGAAATACTCAGTTGCACCAACAACCATGATATGTTCAAAGCCACTTGAATCACCTTTCTTCCTGATTCTGATACTTGGTTGGTTTGAAATTGATCTTGTGTACCTCAGGGCTCTAGAGTGCGACCTAATTTCTCAATGTTGCGACTAAAAAAAATACTAGGTCTCACCGGTGCGACCAGCCGTTTGAGTGAAAAAAAAAAAAAGTCTCCTCAACTCTGAAAGTCTCAGCGTGGTCAATAACAAACACACATTATGCCCATATCATGGTCTAAACCAATCAGCGATACTCAGGGGCGGGACCTCTCTGATTGGCCGTGGTCCAGATATTCCTGCCGGCCTACGTGTATGTACGTTTGAAAGTGCAGGTGGATAGACAGAGGTGAGTAGCTTGAATAAAGCGATATCGATTCATTAAATCCTGAATCAGTTTTTAAACATAAATGTATTTTGCCAGAAACACCAGGAGCTCACAAAACTATTTCAACAACCACCCAACAGCTAAAACAGCAAATGAGAGCAGGTAAACAGATTCCACACAAAGACGTAAACACAAAGCGCGGACCCGACGCATCTGTGAGATGTCGGGTTTCTCACCCGACGGCACGAACACGGACGCGCCGTCGGGGCTGAAAGTCAACAGCTCACTGATTCTGAGCTTCAGGTTTTGTCCCTTTCCGACCAAAATGTACTTCAAGAACAGTTTACCATCTCAAATCTCTGTTTTCTGCATTATTCGTTTGCTTATTACACAGCAGTCTACCGTTGTGTACAGCGCTGTCGGCCGCTGTTTTTTTCTTTTCCCCAAAAATTACCTTTTTTGCTGTTTAATACTAAAGAAATTTAACTTTTTAAAATGATGACAAATTGCAAAACTCTTAGCTGTGTTTCTAATAAAACCTCTGTAACTTTGCTCTGCCTCACTTCAGCAGCATCAGGTAATGTTCATATGTTGATTCATGGTTTTCTTCAGTTTTTGTTCTACTGCAGAATATTTTAAAGGTTATCTGCTATAAAAAGCCAGGTCAGGAAAATGTCCTATATGTTTTTCTGTGTTTTATCCTCAGTTACTTTGACACAAAGGCATCTGCTGTGACGCTTACACCACTGATGAAGTCTCACATGTGTCAGTACTGATAATTGATCAGAATTATAATATTTCTGACTGTCGGAGTCAAAATTGAAATGAATCAAATCGATTATAGAAATCAGTGACGATACCCAGCCCTAGTGAGTAGACTAAGCCTGACAGAAGTGGATGTAGCTGTGGGTAATGAGAAAAGATGAAAAGAAAGATTGATAAAGTTAAGGCCTGATCCGTCTGAAATTCATAGCCAGTGCGCTGACACGGAGCCATCAACCTCTCAGGTTATGTCTAACACTGGTCCGGAGACGGCATCACATAATGAGCCACATACGATGGACTCCGAGCCAGAGCCCACTGAAAGTAAAAGGGGGAAAGTGTATACATTTTAAAGAGAGTGGCTTGACCAGTTTCCCTGGCTAAGATCTAGTAAAGCTGACAACATGATGCACTGCATTTACTGTCGTGAGTGTGGAAAGACCATGGCCGGCAATACTGCATTTGTGACTGATGCTAATACGTTTTGAACTGAAACGCTGAAAAAGCAAAGTGTATCCAGAAAACACATTATATGCCGTGATAAATGCACTGCCCAAGTGTCCCCTCTCCCCACTGCCTCTCAGTGGCAGGCAGCAGCAAACAGGTGATCAGAGGAGGCCGAGATGATGATTAAGTTTAACGTTGCCAAAGAGTGCCAAAGCACTTTAAGCACAAGCACTTCTTCAGTAACTTATTTTTCTTGTAGAACTGAGCTCCAAATAAATAACTTTGTGTTGACAAGATTGTTAGTCAAACATTCAAAAAAAAAATGCGTGTGTAAAACTGCGGTGTTAAGCGATGCCGTTGAAAAATTTGGGTGCTCCTAACTTTTGTGCTGGTGCGCCTAAGAAAAAAGAAGAAAAAAGAAAAAAAAAAAAAGTTAGGCGCACCAGTGCAACCGTGGCAAAAAGTTAGTCTAGAGCCCTGTACCTGTCTAAATGCATTGAGCTGCCCTGTGACTGACTGATTAGTTATTTGTGTTTAAAAGCAGTTGAACTGACATGCTTAATAAACTGATAAGTGTACATATACTATGCCAGTTTTATGTATTTTCTTACAATATGTTATTTATGATATTGACGTAAAAGATAATTAATTTGCTGTTTTTTTGTTTCTTGATATTTGATCATTTCGATTGTCGCTTTGCGTAAAGATCGCTCACTATCATGGAGTGATGACCTCTATGCTCGGCCTGGGACAGCTGTCCACAGTCATCACGCAAGTCAATGGAGTACTGGCCAACAAGTAAGAAACATACACATCAGGGTACATCTATTTCTTATTAAATGTGATTTTTTTAATTTTATTTAAGTTAATATAGGTTTGCCTAATGTAGCATTATATGTCCATTTAGGCACCAGTGGAAGTCAGAACTCAACACCTACAGAGTAGAGGCAGCCTGGAAGCTCGGAAAATGGGACCTGCTGGAAGATTATTTGAGTTCAGGTAGTGCAGAAACACAGCATGTATTTGCAACATCTGAAACCACTGGCGACTCCATGCTGCATGGAATTGCTTAAAACATAGTTTTCTATTCTGTGTCTCCAGACCAGCAGTCCAGCACATGGGGTGTGCGGCTCGGCCAGTTGCTGCTCTCAGCTAAGAAGCAGGATGCTGAAAATTTCTATGAGAAGCTGAAGCTGGTGAGGAAAGAACAGGTCGTCCCTCTGTCTGCTGCCAGTTATGAGTGTGGAACCTACCAGAGAGGATATGAATATATTGTCAGGTCTGTGGATGTCAACGCAGTTTGGAGTCAAGTGTGTTGTGTTTTAATAACTTTCTAAAAAAGCATTTACGTGTGTTTAGACTCCACATGCTTAGTGAGTTGGAGCACACTTTCACTGAGCTGCTGAAACAGAGACAGGGCTCCGTGTCCAACCTCAGCCAGCTGCCTGCTCATTGGTCAGACCGGCTGGAGATGACGCAAAACTCTTTCAGGGCCAAGGAGCCAGTCCTGGCCCTCCGGCGTGCCCTGCTCAGCCTGGGAACGCAGTAAGGAAACATTACTTTTTAGTTGCACAGATTTTAACATGCTGTTTTTCTGAAACACACTCATTAGAGAAAACTGTTAAAAATTTCTTTCTAATACAACAGGATCTCTATTTTTTCAAATCTCACGTCTGCATTTATCTTCTCACTGTTGCGCTGCAGAGCTGTATATCAGGAGCTGGTTGGGGAGTGCTGGTTACAAAGTGCTCGGGTTGCCAGGAAAGCAGGACACCATCAGACCGCCTTTAACGCCCTTCTCAATGCAGAGAATACAAATCTAGCTGAACTGGTCACAGAGAAGGCAAAGTGGCTCTGGTCTAAGGTATAACCAGGCTACAAATAAAGCCAGCATTCAATATATGATGTAAAACTATATGCAAAATATTCACATTTGTACATTTTGAATCTCTAAGACCAGAAAACATGTTTTCTTTAGTGTCTTCCTATCTGCAAATAAGATTTTCATACATGTGCATAATCAAATGAAACTAATATAGCCTAATTTGTCTGCCTGAATGTCATCAGGGCGATGTCCACCAAGCCCTGATCGTCCTGCAGAAGGGTGTGGCTCAGTGTTTCCCTGAGGATCAGCCCCTGACAGATCCTCGCAGTCTCCAGACTAAAGGCAAAGCCATGCTGCTGGTGGGGCGCTTCATGGAGGAGACGGCCAACTTCGAGTCTAATGCCATCATGAAGACATACAGGGTTGATATATCTGAACACTTTCAAACTAGATTTTGAAAAAGTTTCATAAAATGACAAAAAAGTGAAAAATGCAATGATGCAAACATCAAAGATCACCCTCACAGTGACATAGCAACAAAGCAGATTTCTGCATCACTTGTCTTCACCTTATGTGTTATATGTGTTTTTTTTAGGATGTGACTAACCTCCTACCAGAGTGGGAGGATGGTAACTTCTACTTAGCCAAATACTATGACAAAGTGATGCCAATGGTGACAGATAACAAGCTGGAGAAACAGGGTAATCTGATCCGATACATCGTCACATTCTTCGGGAAGTAAGTTCTTGTTCTTTCTGCTGATTTGCAACCCTGTAGACCAGGGGTGTCCAACTCCAGTCCTCGAGAGCTACTGTCCTGCAGCTTTTAGATGCATCCCTACTCCAACACAGCTGAATCAGATGGTTGGATTACCTCTTCAGCATGCCATCAAGTTTGGCAAAGGCCTGATAACAAGCCATTCATTTGATTCAGGTGTGTCGGAACAAGGATGCATCTAAAAGCTGCAGGACAGTAGCTCTCGAGGACTGGAGTTGGACACCCCAGCTGTAGACTATAATCAGAGTTTGTAGTCTTCACAGCTGTTAATTTCTTCATCAAACACACACTTATGAACTTTCTCCCTCCTAGTGCTCTGCAGTTTGGAAACCAGTATATCTACCAGGCCATGCCTCGCATGCTGTCTCTTTGGCTGGACTTTGGAGCTAAAGTGTTTGAATGTGAGAAAGGTGGGCAATTCACACAGGGCAGGGAGATATTTCTAGTTTCACTCTAATTAATTTGCAAACTCACTGCTTTCTATCTATTTACTTTTAGCATTTCATTGGCTTTTCATTAACACTTGAAATTATACCTATTTCCTCACCTCAGCTGGGCGAGCAGACAGACAGATGCGACAGGAACTGAGTAAAATCAACACAGTAGTGAGCGAGCACTGTGCTAACCTGGCGCCGTACCAGTTCCTGACCGCATTTTCCCAGCTGATCTCCAGGGTGTGTCACTCCAGCGATGAGGTCTTCAATGTCCTCATGACCATTGTGGCCAAAGTGTTCCTCGCATACCCCCAGCAAGCTATGTGGCTAATGACTGCGGTGTCCAAGGTGAGAGAAATGAGCCACCCCTCATTTATTTAAGGTTTGCACATGTTTCTTCAAACATGTGCAAATAAACATGGAAATATAGCTTTTATAATTCTAATGAGCTTGAAAGTCAATATTTGATATGACCACTTTTATTCTTCAACACAGCCTGAACTCTTAGGCAAGTTGTCTTTTCATTTCATTAAGTAGGAATAAGAATATTCAAGAATAGTTCTCCAGGCTTCTTGGAGGACATTCAAAGCTTTTCCTCGGATGTTGGCTGCCTTTTGTTCTGTTCTCTGTTGAAATGATTTCACACTGCTTCAATAATGTTGAGGTCCAGGCTCTGGGGAATCCATAACTGAGCCTCCAGCAGGCTTCGGTAAACAATAAATACATCTCTTCTTTTGTTCTCCACTTATGTAGTAGCCACTGTCCGAACAAAACCTTTGAAATCCCTCCAGGGAAGCCTGGAGAACTATTGCTCAAGACCACTTTAAGAAATTACTAGAAGGTCTGGGTCTTTGGAAACAAAATATAAACAAATGAGGGGTGGCTATAAAGTTTAAACTTTTGCAAGTCTGTTTATGTGGGGGTTTTTTGTTTTTGGCTTTTTAATTTGAAATGTTATGTAGCAGATTAGTTCTTCTGACAAAAATTACAATTTAATGGCATTTATTTAGTCTGCTTTTTTTTTTTTTTTTTCTCTCTTCTTTTCTC